>BMAV01025030.1:45164-57304 GCA_019973955.1 Trichonephila inaurata madagascariensis | reverse complement strand
TAATTAATTAATTGTAATAAATAGTAATTAATTAATTAGTATAAACAGTGATTAATTAATTTTAATAATTAATAATTATTTACTAATTTTAGTTATTAATAATTTTCATTAATAATTATTTTAAATATTTTTTTAATAACTATTTTAAATATTTTTTAATAACTATTTTAAATATTTTTAAGTAATAATAATTTTTAAATATTTTTAAGTAATAATAATTTTTAAATATTTTTAATTAATAATAATTTTTAATAATTTTACTAGTAAAAAATTTAAGTTATATATTTTAAATTTTTTTAATTTTATAAAATACAAAATAATTACAAAAAATATAGTTTAATATTTAATAAACCTTTCATAAATAAATTTATTTAATTTAAAAAATAATTAAATGAATTGAAGAGAAAAAGTCGAACCCCAACCTCTAGCATAGTAACCCAACGATTTACCAATCAAGCTAGGAACTCGTTGCGGAAAATTAAAATTTAATTGTATTAAAGCTAAGCATGAATTTTGAAGGCTGATTTCTCCGAATTGACTGGCCATTCGACGGAATTACATTGAGTGGTGAACACCCTAAGAGAGTACTACTATTACACCAAGTCTCGATCCCAAATGAATTTCCTTAGTCGTGCCCTCCCCTTGTAAGTGACACTAAATATCATGAAAATAATCCATTTATGCACTTTTTTTAAAATCACGGTTCCGATCGTAGTCGGATACCTTAAATAATCTAAAGCGAATTTTGAAAAAGTATCTTCAAAGTGCAAACTATAATCACCCATACTTTGAGCGTACAGAATTTTAAGTACTGGGTACAAAATAGCACACATGCAAACTCTTTCCTTTATTAGCATAGATTATTATAATAAAAATATGTTATATATTCATTGTTCATTTAAAATCAACTTTTCAAATGACATCTTCATTTCTGCTGTTACAGTCGCCTAATGAGTATTAATTGTTATAGAAAATAGTTTGGAAAACAAAGAATTATCGTTACTGTCTATGATTAATAAATATACACTCAAATATTTTAAACATTTAATATGGGAAAAGATTCTAAATTCTTTGGTTATACTTTTCTACATAACATGAAGAGAAAATCTCCTCCATATATACATTTAGAATGCTAATGAGAATTTTTCTACTCTTAATATGGTTTTAAAAACAGAATCACATTTTTATTTGTGCTCTTTTTGAAATTAATATCAGATTATATAATACTTATTGATTCTATTTATTTTTCCTCTCTAAGTTTGTGAAGTTACTATCTTTATTAAAATGGTTTTTATCATTTGCATTTCTGAAAACATTCTGCTAAAAAATTCTCAGTACACTCAACACTAGATAACTAAAATCGAAGTACGAAATTCTTGTAACCGAGTAAATGCAGCAAGAAAATAAAGACTCCATTAGAGCTGACTTGAATCATTTATCTTGTTATCCACGTTATTTTCTACGAAGAAAAATTAAGATAAGAATTTGTGTAAACCTGAAAAAAAGTAAGGTATGAAGTAAGCCATAACTGAATTATTTATAAATATGTGCACCTGCACCTAAATTTCATTAGGCCGTCTTCTTGTTGTTTTTGACATGAAATCAAATTTTCGATTTCTCATTGGACGTCATAAAGCTTCTAGCTAAAAATCAATTTATACCCAGAAGTGGCTTCGATTTCCTCACGTAATTGAAATTTGGGAGAGGTAATTGTATTGGATTATTCTCTAGGAATATCAAAGCTTTGGCTTATTTTGAGAATATTAAAAGAAAGAAGATATCTTTATTGGCACTGATATGGGGGAATAAGAAAAGTATTTCAGTTAGTAGTGACATGCTTTTATGCGGAAAAAATATATTGAATTGTAATAAAAATGTACCTTTTTACAATGTAGAGTTATTTCTTAGTTAAAATTGTTTTCTAACAGTTTTGGTGACTGGTATTTTAAGGTATCCGACTACGCGTTCGCGGAACCGTGATTTTAACAAAGCACATAAATGGATAATTTTCATTATATTTAGTGTCACTTAGATTAGAATACATGTATAAAGTTGGTTTATAAGGACATTTTGACAAAAAAAATTATTTAAATACAATATTTTGGCAAAAAAATAACTTAGAATAATCTTTTTTCAAAATGTTCTGCTTTTGTGAAAACTGCTTCTATTGTAATAACATTTTGCCTGTATATAGCTCAGACCATTCTACAGAGGCTCATCTAGAATTTTTCAAAAATTCGCATTATTTTCAGAGTCACCAACAATTGAAATAATTATTTCAGTTTTTTTCAAAAAATTGCTCCCCTCTGTTGTAAAATATGGATAAACCCACTTCTAAGCTATATATTTCAAAAATTCTAGTTCAGCCTCTGTAGAGAGGTCTGAGCTATATATAGGCAGAATATTATTATAATAGAAGTATTTTTTATAAAAGGAGAACATTTTGAAAAAAAGTTATTCTAAGTTACCTTTTTGCCAAATTATTGTATTTAAATAATTTTTTTGGTCAAAATGTCCTTAAAACAATTGTATACATGTATTCTAATCTAAGTGACACTAAATATCATGAAAACTATCCATTTATGCACTTTTGCAAAATCACGGTTCCGAACATAATCGGATACCTTAAGTTTTGTGTAATAAATATAGAAATGAGTTTAAAATGTTTGGTGTTAGCTTAAAAATTAGAATATTCCATAGCTCGTTATTTAATCTTTTGTTTTGTTTTTGTTCTTTATGGGAAAAATAACAACTTATAAGTATTTTTATAGAATCTCGTAAAACTTTTTCCTAATAGTCGAAATTATATATATATATATACCCTCAATACAAATTCTGCGTAAAATAAAAGGTTTTTTTACTCGTTGTGAGTCCAGTTTTGAATTCTTGAGAAGTAAAAGACTGAAAGGAATTATTTGTAAATAAATCTAAGCTAATACACAACTAAGCAAGATTTTATTTAATAAACATTTAATCTCCACTCAGTAGAATTGCTTTAATTATAGATAATTGCGTAATGTGTAATTATTATTTATTTTTAACTTTTTTAACATTACACTTTCAAAATATTTTGTTTCAAAAATATAACTCTTGTTTAAATAAAAAACGACCTCAAAATATGTAAATTTATTTGCAGCATGAATCTTTTAGCGGATTTTGAAGTGCACATTGCAAGTCAATATTTTGTGTTTCATAAAATATTTTTAAAATACAGATTATATTTATGTATATAATGTAGATTGAAGGATTTTTTTAAAATTTTTTTTTATCTACAGTAAATCTAAATTTCTGTTTTCTTGTATGTATGCTTTCAAAGAATTAACCTGTTAGAATGCTATTTAGTCCAAAATTTATACAAAATCTTGACTCATAAATATCATTAGTTTAATCTTTGCTACTTATGTAAGTATATAAGTATGAATAATTTGTGAAACTTAAACTACACTAAGAAAACAATGGATGCTGAAAAAGATTTTATTGGGTTATGTTTTTTTTATTTTTATTTATGTATTTATTTTTGTTATATAAAATTATTAATTGCATATCTTTTCGTTAAATTTTCATTTAATTGTAATAATACCAGAAGCAAATGAGTTATATATGTAAAATTCACCATACGTCTTACCATTCAATCTTGATATTTTTTGACAAACAAAAGCTTTATTGCCTGTTGGTTTTAACGTTTTTATATTTAATTTATTCAATGTTTTCGCCCTATTTCAACTATTTTTAGAAATTAAGAGATTTTTCAAACCTTTTAACTGCACACATACGAAATGTATTTATAAAAATTTCAATAGTCCTGCTTTAGTTTTGTTTTAAAATTGAAAGTGATTAGAAGTGAACGTATTTCATTTTCTAATTTTTTAATTTCCCAATTCAAATGATTTCGAACATAAAAATTTTGATGATTGATAAATAAAACACAAATTAGAAAAATTATCATTTTTTAATAAATTAAGCTCATTTACTTGGTTATCTAAATAATAAGAGCCCAATATTGTTTGTGAAAAATTTCATCCCATACAAATAAATGCTACCTGTTTAATTTTATTGCTTAAAGTTAGAAACGAATCATAACAATAAAATGCTTTCAATAGCGATAAGTTTTATACACAATTCATATAAGTGTATTCTTTCTTAGAAAATCTAAGAAAGTTTTTTCCACGAAATAATCGCATTAGTCTTTCGAAAGAATTCCATTGCTTTGGAAAAATTCATCTTTTGTGGAAAAAAATATTTCGACTTATTTAATAATGTTTTGGAGAAAACTTGTAAAAGTTAACTTTTTGCCAACTGCATTTGAGAAAAGTTAAATGGGGATTCATTAAAGAATTTGCTCGAGAATTCTTTAAATGAGAGGAAACAAATTAATGCACGCTCACTGCATTTTGTTCTAAAATGCTTTGCTTTGCTGTCCATTTTTAATTAACTTTAAGAATGTTAATTATTAGATTTTCCAAAGAAAGTGCCCCAAGGAATTCGTGATAATCATTTAAGAGAAAGAAACTTTGGAGAATATGCTCCAAAATAATAAAACTTCGGGGTTTGTATTAGTTTGAAAGAGTAAAAACAATAGTCAAGTAGTAGCATGGAGAAAAAAAACATTTTTAATTCTAAGTACAACCGTCAGCTTTCAAACAAAAGAATATTTTCATTCTTACTTTAGTTATAATTGCAAGTGTATATAGTAGAGAGAGAATGCTTTAATTAATTAACAATAATATATGAAACATAACTGAGATTTTTAATACTTTATTTATTTTTTTAAAGAATACGACGCGCCTCATTTCAGTTAAAAAATATGCTCAATGAATCATAAAAACACACACACATAGTTTTAAAATATTTTAAACTACCGAATTGGAAATCTAAAATACTTTGGCTACAATTTATCTCAATCAATTCTTTTATAGACTTTCCCTTTATTATCTGCTCTGCAAATTATGTTATCATTGAATCATCATTCTCATTATTCACCTGTTCCTTTTAGCCATTTATTCGTTATAAATAAAACTTAAGCAATTGATCGTTATACCTGCATAGTAGATTTGTAATAAGAGCATGTTTTGTTTGGAGAGCATAATCCTACAGCATTTAAATTACTAGTTTTACATTCATTCTTTTGGTAACATATACAAAAGTAACTTTTCAGACTAAAGTTTCTTTTCCTTCTCAACCCCCTCATTGCATAGTTATTTTATTAAAGTAGGTTCAAGAATTGTGTATTGTTTTACTAAGTATTTTTCAAATCTACATATTAAATCATCATTTTAGAATTAAAACATACAAAAAAATTTTGTAAAAGAGTTCTTATTTTAAAATGTAGAATTAAATCATCAAAATACGGACATAAAAATATAAATGAAAAAATAAACAAGATCAGCATAGGTTGCATAGCTAAATAGTCGAAAACATGCATATCCGGGGAAATCGCGGGTTGCTCAAGTTCTGCTACATCTACGATTCCTGTGAAATTCGTGGGATGAGCAGCTGGAGTGTTAACACTCTGATTACACTTATAAAAAATATTTCTAAAATTATTTATATTTAAAATGATCACACAGTGATACTTACACAATTTAAAGACAGACACGACGCTCATTCGGTATAGTGAGGCTGTCTGCTGTGATGTAGGGCCGAGATTTTAATCACGGTAAGCGTATGGATGTTTATAATTCTATAGTGCCTGTGCGGCACAGGGACTCTATAAATCACAGGGGTCGACAACCTTTCAGCTGGGACGTGCCAAACCAATCTATCAATACGACTCAGCGTGCCACATAGTAGGACATTTTTGAAACAATTCGGTTCATGCGATAACGCACGAAGAATTAGAAAATAGAAGTCAATAATACAGATTTGCGGTTTTATTATCAATTAATTTCGTATCATTTAAAGATATTTCTTAGCATAGAAATAAATAGCATAAAATATAGCTATTTCTTCAACAAAGTAAAAAAAATAATTGCACATGTGTATTATATATTTTTAAACATTTTTATTAAAATAAGAAATAAAAAAAAATAAAATATAAGCATTTCCCTTCATTATAGTTAAATAAAAAGATAAATACAAATTTTAATGCGAGCCAAGTGTTTGCACCGCTCTACTTTCATATCGCCAAATCAAGGGTATAATGTGTGACTTTCAATTTGACACGATTTTGAACACTCAGTTGTTAAACAACTTCTTTGCGTACTCGAAATATTTTTCAGTTGAGGATAGATTTTTTTACTAAGATTTGTAGAACCAAAAGCGGAAAGCAGAGTATACACGCAGAGTTTTCTCTCTTCAAACAATTAAATCTCCCCAACAATGACATTCAAGAATTTACAAAACAGCTGTAAATTTATCTTTGGAGTTATTTTTCAGATTGTTTCGTAATTCCGTATATGTCCGTTTTTCTGAAAATGTTTGTAAAATAAGGTCCATTACAAATGTTTCAACTTTCATCCATTTAAAAATCGACACATTCGAAGAGTAGTGCAGAGTGCCACTGAGAATTGTGCCACGTGCCACATGTGGCACGAGTGCCATAGGTTGCCGCGCGCGCTCGACCTCTGCTCTATTTATTCTTCGAGTTATAAATTACCTCAAGAGGTTGGTGGAAGGAGAAAATAGGTGGGAGGCCCCTGACTTCCCCCTCCAGGTTGCTCATTCTCAGAATAGGAGCAAAACTGAACCAAAGCGTACTGCCACCTGCATGGTGCTCAAAGGTGCGGATAACGACAGGCGTATATCTAACTCTTCACCACGATGAATTTCATGGGCTTTAATCTCACACCATCAATCAGACGTCATTAGCAGCAGCAAAAACAAAAAGATACACTCTATGAAAACTAATAAAAATAACTTATAGCCCTTTACCTTAATAACTTGGTTGTTTAGGCTGCGTGTGCACGGATGTGTTAAAATGTAAATTAAACTAGGAAACACTCAATGAGAAATTCACAAAAAAATATCCGAAGAATTTTGGGTACTTTTGTATTATACCATCGACCAATTTCATCTGATCAAAAGATGCCACCAAAAGAAGCGAAAAGCAGCCAATAATGGAAAACTGTTTCCACGCATGTTAAAACACAATAATAACAATAATATCATTTGGGAACATCTTTATATTTGGTGAAATTGGTCAACAGCGTAATACACGTAAGTGCCGAATTATTGAGATTTTAGAATACATGTAATGTTTTTTTAATGTGACTAATTTTACAGATAGTGCTTACCTAAATTTTCTAGATTCTTCTATCACAAAGGATGATTTTTCAGAAATAATTATAGCTTGTGTACAGGCATAGACAATTATATTTAAACTTGTTTAATATGCTATTATTTTTAAGTAATAAAAATAACATCTTCAACACACATTGTAAGGAGCATTTAAATTCACCCTGAAGTATCAGGTTAAGAATGTTTTAACAGTGATCACCGTGTCAAATGATCAGCAAACAGATGATACGTCTTCAGATTAGAAATTTATTTAACATATTACGGCCATTTTTTTGTATCCAATTATCTATAAAAATTTTAAGATTCGAAATATAATTGAAGCTATGCGTTTCTACTCGTGAATAAATCATGGGTTTCTTTTCTTATGTTTATGAAGATACAACACATAGTCACAAAATCTCCTGATGAGTTGGAGGGAAAACATTAGTCAAAAAAACAAGTAATATAAAACAAATTTTTTTAGTCAATTCCTACTTAGATCAACAAAGAAAATTTTATTTTAGCTACTTTTTATTAAATAGTTACAATTAATATAAATATGTATATACAAGTAGTAATTAATTTTTATTAATTATCATTAAAGTATCGTATTGTCATCCAAAACAATAGTGTATATAAATTTCAGTTCAATTGAATGCTTTAAAACGTGAGAAAAAAACCTTTTCAAGTTTTGACTCAAGTCGCCAAAAGGGTCGCAAAGTCACCCAAAATGATGCAAACGGCGCTGTATTTGTGATTCTTTAAATAATTAGTTTTAATCAATTAATTATTATTAATTATTATTATATTATTGTATTGTCATCCAATATAAATTTCAGTTCAACTGAATACTTTAACACGCGAGAAAAATAACCTTTTCAAGTTTTGACACAAGTCGCCAAAAGGGTCACTAAGTTGCCAAAATGATGCCAACGTGGCTGTATTTGTAATTCTTTAAAAAATTAGTTTTAATCAATTAATTTTTATTAATTATTATTATATTATTGTGTTGTCATCCAAAATAATCATGTATATAAAATTTCAGCTCAATTGAGCGCTTTAAAATGTATTTTATTAACGATTGAAAATTCCACCAAGATAAAAATAAATAAATAAATAGAGATTGTGAGCAAATAATAAGAATTGAATAAATCTAGGATTGCAATGTAATTGCAATCGACTGAATCTTACTTCTTTTGAGACCTAAAAGAATTTTGAATTTTCGTAAAAAAGCATTTTTAATGTTACATTATCAGCGTCACAGTTTCAAATTATTTTTGTTAAGATCTCATTACAATACAGTCATTACACAAAAAATGACCCCATAACCACTTAGTATTAGAATATATGAAGATTATATTAGTGTCGAAATTCGTTAGGAATAACTAACTCTGACGTTAGCGTGTAAAAACATAGTTTGCAATTTGCACTTAATAATTGAACTTAATCTAATAAGCTAAAATTATAAAATTTATAGTTGCTGTAAAAATTTCTGAAGCTGACCATTACAAGAATTAGAATGAACTAGTCAATGTATTGAAATAATCAATAATCAGTGCAAAATTATGTATTAGCAAATCAAAATAAAATCTAGTGGTGTGATTTTCTTCCAAATCTATCACAGTTCAATTATTTTTCTGTAATATGCAGTCTAGGCTTGTTTATTGTTCATTTTGTAAATTTAAATGGAAACTTCCCTAAAAAAGATATCTTCTTTAAGTTATTGAAATGTGTGTATGTGTCTCAGATCATAATATTTTTTAATGTTCAAATAAAATAAATAGCATAAAGGTAGAACTGAGTTTTTAGTAATGATATACTTTATTGCATTTAATTTGTACGCATTGAACTGTACATGTTTTCAATAATGTTGATGGGCCTGGAAATGTACTTTATATTTAAAAAATGCATATTAAACAAGATGATATATTTAACCCTCCGCTAAGCGTGCTTCAAAAAGTTCCGTCCATAGACGAGTGGCATCTTTCAGATACATCATCTCAATCTTACGTTTGAAGATGATTTAATCATGTTATTAATGAGATTTGACATCAAAATATATTTGACATAAAATAATATTTAAAATAGAATCAGGAATTGAGATAATTATACGAAAAAACATAAAAAAAGATAAGGGTTAGTTATAACCGTTCCACCACTATTTTTATTATGCATCTGAGACATTCACGCGCCTATAGGAGGGTTAAACTGTCAAAACCATTAAAAAATCAAGAAAATAATTTATAATTACATAATAAATTAAAATAATATATTTCGAGAGAAAAATTTCTAATTACTAATCCTCCGGTTTATCCCTTTAAGACCCGAATTATTTTTATCTTCAAATAATAAATTTTTCTAGTTATTAATACTATATGGACCCCAATGGCATTGGGAAAAATAATAAAAAAATTCCCTTCCCCCCCCCTGGAACCCGCACGATCGTGAGGGTTGGGCGTTATCTGTGAAACAGGCCGCACCCATGAAATTTTACGAGTTATACATTTTTAGCCTTAAGTTGATAGAAGAAAGAATCTTAATTCAACTAAAATTGTTACAAATAAGAAAATTATTAATGAAAATTAACTTTTTTATTAATTCATTAATTATTTACTGCAAAAATCTTTTGTTTTGTTTTTGACAAGAATAAATAACCATCGCATTTTTCACAACATGTTTTCGAACTGCTTTCGCAGTTTTCAAATCAGCACTTGCGAAGCCTTGAAATGTCATCAACACTTTGAAAATGGCTATACATGTCAAGCCTGTTATCCTGGAAAGACCAGGATAAAAGCCATGGCATGTATAGCAGTAGGATTATAACGCTTCGATCTGTGTGTGTGTGTTTGCGAATGGGATTACAACACTCTGTGTTATCTTCATCATCAGTTAAAATACTTTTGTTAGTAGGTGGAGAGACTGATAACGCTTCAACTATCCCTAACTTAAATTTTAAACGATCCATTTTGATTTTTAGAAGAATTTTGTTGGATATTGAATCTTATTTGCACAGAAACCAAGAATTTGAAACTGCTAAATCAATGTAATGTATGTGTTCAAGAGACTTTTATGACAAAGAATGATCCAAAATTGTCTTTCCATTTCAAATACTCCCATGTTTTTCTTCATCGATCTCATCTGAATTTGATTCTCCTTCCAGTACAAGCGATTCATATTTTTGTTTGCAGCATTGTCATCATCCGAAAGATCACTAAATTCTGATCTAAGTTCAATCTGATTTATTCATCAATTGAAAAATTTCTTCTGTGAGAATTCTTCTCCTTTAAGACGAAGAAGTTTTTGATTAAAAGTTAACACATTATTTATTCCATGAAAAATAGTAAAATGTATCAGAAAATATATATTTTATTATTTAAATATATCTATATATATATATAAACCACACCATACTAACTCCCACCTGTAAACCCAGATTTTGGTTTTTTTGGGGGGGGGAAGAGATATGGATGCAGATATCTGTGGAGAGGATATAAATGCCGTACTCCTCAAAAAATGTATAGAAAGGAAAATTAATTGCAAAAGAGAGAGAGAGAGAAAAAAAAAAGGGACTCATCCATGGCGATCCCCAAGAAAATTTGGTATTAAGAGCAGTCACAGTCGGGTAAAAGCCTTTGGAAAATCGATTTTGTGTTTTTCATATTTCTAAAATCTCCAAATCAGGACCTTTCCAATGACATAACATACTAGCCAATTTATGAATTAGAAGTATTTTAAAATGATTTTTAAAAAACAATCAGCTGATGTACCACGCCCACTTTGACAGATAGCAAAGTAAACATTGTATTTTTAAACCCTGGGAAAAGTTTCAAGGCTTCTAATTATTTTATTCACACACACACATTCATACGTCATTAACTTTAGATAACTGTATAATAATTTTTAGTTTAACTGTTAGAAATGCTGAAAACTGTTGGAGCCAGTTTTGGACAATAGCGTTAGTAATTTGAATGTTAATTTTGATCTTTAGTGATTTTAACTGAAATTTAGGTCTGTTCTTTATTTTAAATTTGGTTTTAATTAGTCATTATTACAGATTATACTAAGATTACACATGCTAAGATATAGTAAAGTGTTAATAAATATTTTAACTATTTATATGCAGAACTATTTGAGAAATTAATTTTTAGAGTTGCTTGTCATTCAAGAAACAAATGTGAATGTTGAAATGTGACCAACATAGTTGCTAATAACATAAGCCATAAATAATTATATAACTAATAAATATAACATAAGCATACATGCTTCNTGTTATTTTTCTTTCTCTAATTTTTAAATTGAAACAGATTGAGAAATAATATTTAATTAAAGATTTATTTCCTTCAAGATCCATTTCTAAAGTACAAATGTCATTAAAAAAATAGCCTAATCTATGTTGCTCTTTATCATATCCATTACATCTGGTATTCTCGCGAACGTTCATGTGAGTCTAGGCAACCTAACAGATGTCTGCACAAAATATGTAAAAAAATGCTGTACCTCGTACAATTCTAGTCAGTCTTGGCCAATCGATTAGCTAGAGAATCTCTCTTGAAAATGTACATTTCATAATCCAAGCGTTAGTAGTAATTCACGGTATTAAGTATTTATGGCAGTGGATTAAAACAAAATCATAGATATATTTTTAAATCACAGCGAGCATTCGACGATAATAAAGCATCAACAAGTACACAGACGAGGGCAAATTGATAGCAAGTTACGAATGGGTTAGGGATCCATTTCAAAATACTTCAGAAGGGCTCTCACAACTGGCGAAAAAGAGATCTTCATAGATTTCACATCCAGTGACGAAATTAAAGGGCAATTTTGTAATAACTCACTCTTTGATTTCTGGATAGAGGTGGATGCTGAATTTTCTGAGCTGAAAACAAAAGCATTTCGTATACTATTACCATTTTTAACATCAT
>BMAV01025030.1:0-41762 GCA_019973955.1 Trichonephila inaurata madagascariensis | reverse complement strand
TGTGTGTGTGTGTGTGTGTGTGTGTTCAGACATGTTTAACTGAAATGCAGATTTCGTAACACAAAAAATGACAATTTTTACTAAATTGTGTATTCTTTTTTCTATAAATCTACTGTATGCATATAAAATTTTTACTATATATTTCATATAAATTGTGTATTTATACAAATTTTTAAGCTATGGTGTTCAATAGAAAAAGGTATATAAATATCTCAAAATTCAATGCTTTTTTCATTGCACGGAGCTCGTTACATACATAAAAATACATAAATTTCATGTTCAAAAAAATAAAAACAAATTTCTCTTATTGTTTTGAATACCATTTATCTAATATAAAGAAAAAAATTTTTAATTCTGATGCTTTAAGAAATTTTGTTTACAGGTGAATATATAAAACACTAATGAACCTTTTCGAAATATTGTACAATCATGTATTACCAAAGTCATATTTTAATGTATTGACACATATTCAAATGGTATTTATGATGCTTTATAGTCACATTTGATGAAAGTAATGTATAGGAACTGAAAATTCTTAAGAAATTTCTACAGAATGTGAGTAAAATAATGTAATCGCTACTAAAAACCTCGATAGCTTAAAAGTAAAAAATGCTATATATGTATTTTCTGAGAAATCAAAGTAAAAGAAAAGACTAAAATGTCTTAAAAGTATTAAAGAATAAGCTACTATTTAATAAAATAGGGCAAACACATTTTGTAGTTCATTATTTTTGTGATGAAGTGCCTTTTTACACTAAAAGAGCAATTTTCTCAAAATGATTGTTTTCAAACCGAGTGTACTACCTTTTTCATCTACTGAATGAATGTTCTTGCAATTTATATATATATATATATACATATATATATACTGCACATAAATAATATGCAACTGTATATAATGGAGCTACTTTTTTGGATATTTTCCCAAAATATTTTGCTGAAAAGCAGTTATCGTAAAAAATTGCCAATTTTCAAAAATTTCAAAGTTATACTTTTACGATGAATTTTTTTTAAAAAAGTAAACAATATATTTGAAACATTTTACCATTATTTAAATAAAAAAGCCTAACTAATATACAGACAAAATTTGAAGTTTTTATATTAAACAGTTTCTGAGAAACAGGTTCCTAAAAAAAGCTATATTTAACATTGTCGGTATAGGGAGTACCAACTATTCTTAGTTATATAACTATATTTTTAATTATTATGTAGGCTTTCATCAAAATTGAAAAAGAAAAGAAAACTCGCATGGTAAGTACTTACCTTTACAGCTGCAGTGACTCAAGTAACGCCCAACCCCCACGACCGTGCGTCTAACGAAATCCCGAGCCCTAGAAGCCACATTAATAGAGTATAATTAATATTTTTTCTATTTTACAATTATTTAAACACATTAATACAAAAAATTTGTATCTAAGCAATTAGAAATATATTTATTATTACCTTTTTACTACAGATAAAAAGAAGACTTGTTTTCGTTGTATTTGAAAACCAAGTTAGATTTGCCAGCTGAAAGTAAAACCTGGACTACAACCATTGTCTGTTGATAAAAAATGATACCTTACACCTTCTGCAAACAAGCTCAATTGTTGTATTCGGGATTTTTTTACATACGACTATTCCAGAAGAAAAAATGTATAAGAATGTCTAACCTGCATGATCGTGTGGGTTGGGTCTTAAAGGGATATATATACAGCTCATTTCACAAAATTATGCGTGAAAGTTTAGTAAAATATAGAGGTTATAAACTGCAATGTGTATATGGAAAATATATCCTACTAAAACGTTGTAAGTAATTCAGATTGGTACATATATATATTTAAAGTCGAATATCACAAATTTCTTTTTTCAGAATGTAAAGAATTGTTTTTATTCTGACTCTGTAAAATGTATAATTATATAATTCCTTCTACTTCATTTCGAAAATGATTAATGCGTACATTTAAATTTCCTACCAAATCTAATTACGCCCCATTTACTAAATAATCTCGGATATTCGAGTCTAACGTTTATCTCAGAATTTGTATTAAATTACTGAAATAATCGTGGCGCATATGTCATTTTTTTATAAATAAATAAAATATACGCGTAGCTATATAATTTATTTCCGAACCCAATAACTCACAAAATTTTTTAGAATATAAAAAAATGATATTTGTGAGAAATTGGATATATTACAGTCAAACAGTGCTATGGTACTTTGAACTTTATGGATTAATAACTCTACCCAAATTTCCATATTGTCTCATTTATGTAAAGTGAAAATGTAAATTGGTATTTTCTTCAAGAATGGATCTGATAATACACGGTGTCCAGGCTTAAAGTATCCAAAATTAATGGCTTATTATTACGGAACTACTCTTCAGAATGTAACAAATTACTTATCCGTGGATTGGAAACCCTCCTAGATTTTTTGTGTCTAGTCCGATCGGCCGGATGTGCGCGCATTATTCGGCAATCGTAGACAATAAACTTTTTACACTGAATTCATTAGTAAGGATGTGGTCACCAGAGTAAAATATGCAATGCGTACTTTAATTAACGGAGTTTAAATCATTCAAGTGTGTACAGCGACGAGTTCGAACAGAATGGAATGTCGATCCTCCGACATCAAAATCTATCCAACAATGGGAGAGAAATTTAAAGGAAATGGGAACTTTCGTATCTCAAACTGGCAAGTCTCCTTAAGTTTTATGATAGAAGACACTGTTGATTGTGTGCGTGTTTCAATTTGTAGGAGTCCTGATAAGTCTATTAGGTAAGCCAGTAACGACATTCCATCCTGTTCGAACACGTCACTATACACGCGTGACTGATTTAAATTCCATTAACCAAAGTACGCACTGCATCTTTTACTGTGGCAACCACATCTTTACCAATGAAATCAGTGTAAAAAGTTTATCGTCTGTGATTGCCGAATAATGCGCGCACGTGCAGCCGATCAGACTAGAACCAAAAAATTTCGGAGGGTTTTCCAATCCATGGAAGAACAGTTTATTAAATTCTGATAGGTAGTTTCGTAATAGTAAGCCATTACTTTTCGATACTTTAAGCCCGGAAACCCGGTATAATCAAAGTATTTTAACTAGTAAAATTATGAGTTGATTTGTAAAAAAAGAATAGGCAAGATATCATATTAAATTGAGTTTATAATTATATATATATAAGCATACATGTTTTTAATATAAATTTTATAATGAATAGTCATAATGCAAAATATGAACCACATGAAGTATATCTTTTAGAAAATTGCACTCAATTTTGTTTGTTTGTAACACTCGCGAATTGAACGAACAACACACACACATATGTTGCAACGAGCTTGAGTTTCTATTACTTTTCATCTTAATTCCCATTTCTTCGAAATAAATCTAAAACATTATTATTATTTTTTTTTGTTAATAAGATTACACAAAAATCATTATGCTTATTTTTCTTTACATACGTTTTAGATCTATTTTTAATTTAAAAGCAATATCAGGAACTAACTCAAATTTCAAGTTGTACAGCATTTTCCTTTCTATTTTTCTTTTCCAATATCTGAAAACACGTTCTACATTATCTACAAAACTTTCCGCTCATAACTTATGTCTTCACTTTTATTTAAAAGAAGAAATGTAATTTTGGCTAGAAACAAGGTAGTTAAGTCCATTTTTGGCTCATATTCTATGTTTACAAATAAATAATTTTGCAATTTAGGGACATCTATGTTCCATTAAAATAATTTGCAATATAAAATTTGCTGAAGTCTGAGGGAAACTAAAATATATACCTAAGTAAGATTATCCATGGGGATTGACTTATATGTGCAATATATACCCTGAAAATCCACCTTATCATCTAAAATAAATATTTTTCTAGAAGCGGTTTTCTGGAAAGAATGTTAAGAATCAAGCTCCTGATATGTTTCATTTTTAATATGATATGTTTTTTCTTCTACGGGACTTCTTTTAAAGCAGTTGGAAACTTCCTCTAAAAACGCATTGAAAGAACGCAACATTCCCCAGATTTTCTTTTAGATAGAGTTGGGCACGGAGTGCTTTAAGTACGATAAGATGTAATGCATCGAGCTATAAAAATTTAATAAATACTATTTCTGTATATATATACTTGAAACTAAACTTTTGAGTTAGGAATATGTAATTTTTAATATGAATAATTTGTACTACATTATTTTTCTGGCATACATAAATTGTATTGCATTGTTATTTGTAACTCAAAAACAAAGATTGTCTTGATTTTGATATTTATTAAAACAATTGGAAGAAATAACCTCTTAAATAGTTTATAAAGGTTATTATACTTCTATTTTCTAAAGGTAAAATCTTTCAAAGATTGATGGCGATATCTTGTGAAAAAAAATTAATTAAATTTTCTGTATTTAAAGTTATATTTCTTAACGCTCTTTGACATTTTTCACGAGCACATAAGATTATTTTGGTTTAGGTGTATTTTGTGATCCGGGTTTTTAGCAAAATCGTGTTTTTCTTGAATAAAGGATGCCGGATATGTCTAATCTAACAAAAACTTAACTATAAAATAATGGTGCTCATTTCATGCATATCTGTGCTAAGCTTCAGAATTCTTTCTAATGATTTGTGTTAATTAGTTGTGTTCGTAATTATTTAGCTTACGTTAGTTCAGACTTTTAAGGTCAGTCACTAAAAATAAGCAATTAATATTGAATATCTACTAAATAATGCTAAATATTTTCTACTTCATTAAAGTTGTTTCTATTTCGCATAATTAGCTGGTCGAAGTTTTGTGAGCCATATGATTTACAATACTTCTTTTATGATTTCAATACCTAAAAAATATTATAACTATCCAGGAGTAATCAAAATTGTAAAATACAAAGAACAAATCAAATTTTTTTCATTGCTAAATTTTCAATATTGTATTGTTTTTAAATTGGCATAAAATATTAAAATTAAAATGAGTATCAGAAAAAAAACTACCTGTACTGATATTGATCTTAGTGTTTTATCAGAATACATACAAAGAAATAAAGTGAACTTAAAACCAAAGAATGATAACCAGTAAATAGAAAATAAAAACAAATTTACATATTTGTCTTTCATACATAATAAAAAATGAATAAAATATAATGAAAGGATCTTATTGAAATAGTTATATAGATATATATATATATATATATATATATTAGGAAAAGCAGTTAATTTTTTTTTCTTTGATGAAGCGCGATTTTCTTACGTTTATTTAAATATGGCTCTCAAAATTCTCTTTTGTTTCTAATTTATTTTTTTATCTTAAATATCTATAAAATGTGTTTGGATGCAAAATATTTACATCGGGATTTCATTATGATGACACACAAAATATATATAGGGAACGCGTCTTTTAGAATTCAAAATTTTCCTCTCACTCAAAACATTTTAATTGTATGTCATTAAAATCATGTTTTCTATGACTTTATTTGAAAACAAGGATTCGAATTTTTCGTTATATCTTTAAGAAAACTTCCTGTGTGAAGGGAGAATTTCTATTCAATTAAGCTCATCGTATAACAATTGTATACATTCCGAATATGTGTTATGATGTTTTTCAATCGCCAAATTCTAGTCGATTTTTTCGACATTTTGTCTGATTTTGAAATTCTATAAGCAAAATTTTGTTATTTAATGTATCCAGTAATTTTTAATATATGCACAGGTATGATGAAATTCAAGATCATCAGACTTATATGTTGAACTCCAGTAAAAAAATAAAGAGAAGCTTGACATCTTATCTTTGGGAAACGGAACGCGAAACGTTCCTCCATCCCATATCGAAAGGTATTTGGGCCTTGAAGTGGAGAGGCCTGGATTGAGATAAAATAATGAAAAAATAGAACCCTTTTAAAAATATAAATGAACTTCAACGCCTATTTAAATAGCATTTTCTTAGATTGGGAAAGAAAATTTCGGGTTTTTTTTTTTTTTTTTTGCATAACTTTAAAGGTTACGTCTGTAGCAATTAAACAAGCAATATATTATATAGTTCAAAATAATAAGAAGTATAATTTGGAGGAATATTTTATGATACACAAAAAAAAGAGCTTAAAACCCAGAATCAAAGACGTATTCCATTTTCATTACATAAATTGGCATATTTTTTTATGATACATTTTCCCTTGAGTATTTTCTTTAAAATTCTAAAAAAAGTGCAGTATTTTTTATTTACTTTTTCTCTCAATACATTTTTACTCATACTTCAATCGTAGTGAAATCCTGATTATGCAAATAAAAAAAGTTTACGTTCACAAGGTAATCCCTACGATTAAATTATTCCACACATTCATCATTCATTTATAATTATTTAAATAATGTTTTTTTTGGAAAAATTAGAGTTAGTGAAATTTATATTATTAAAAAACCTATTATAAATCATTGCTAGATAGTTTTTTTTTTATTTTAATATATGATAAGTCCCGTATAATACCATTATTATTATCCATTTGCTGAACAAATTAATGCTTTTCTATAATTTTATTGATTGAAAATTAATATAATTTATTTCATATAGTAGCATAGAAGTTTGAAAGATGTAAAAGGAATTATTAACGTAATGCAGTTTGTCTTTCCCTACAAAAATTTAATTTTTGTTCAATTATTTTATTACTTTTTTCATGTTAAAGTAAACAGTTAAATTTTTCAACGTTTTAAAAATTATTTATAAGAAAATACATTTATTTTTTTGATAAAATATCCCAAAATATTTGAATATCAGAGAGCATAAAGTGAAATAAATAAATATTTTTTAAAAAATTTGCCTATATATAGTGGATTTAAGTAATGGTTAATTGATTGATTAATTTATAATAATGCCTTATTGATTGAAAAAAAATGCTTGTGAATAAGTTTTCATAAAAACTTGAAACAGTTAAATTTGTGCATTAAGTATCTCCTGCATATATATATATACATGTCTCGCACATTCAATACCTTCAGGGCCTGGACGTATATGTACGTCTTTATGAAGTACGAATCTTTTCTTCACGCTGATTTTAGTAAAACTGTTCCAAAAGGTGTGGAATGCAATAAAATGACCTTGATATCATTTGAGAAGGATTTACTTTGTTAAGAGAAGGATTGGTTTATTTATTCCTTTTTTCTTCCTCCGCCCAATACACCTTATATGGGCACTTCTGTGAAAAACGGTGGCGTGAGTGAATGAGTATTAACGTCGCACTGTTCAGCTACAAGAGGGCCTTCGGCGACGGACCACGTAATTTTGAACCAAGGTCAAGTGACGAGGACGCCACCTGAGCGGCCCCCCCCCGCTCCTAACTACCACACCACACCAACGGGAGGACGTTTCAGCTCTCGACAGATTTAACGTGCATCGCTGCCCTACACGGCGGGTCTTAGCGGTACTGAGCTCGAGCTCATGACATGTGCCTGCCATGATCCGATACATTGACCACTGAGCTACAGCAGCCCGAAAAATGGTGGCACTGAAGAGCGAATCGCATAACTTTTAATTGGCAGTTAATGGGTTAAATTATCTGAAAAGAGAATTTTATTTGAACTTTATAGTTCGCTGTTTATTTTTTTCGTCAGCCTAAATTAATTTATCTTTTATATTTGGGTTAAGAAAACTAACGTATTCCTAATTTTTCACTCTTCCTTATCTTTTTATTATATAATATAAACTCAGTAGCATAAAAGACCGCGGAGAGCCAAGTCCTATTGTGCCCATCTCAATTTTCACGACCTTTGGGTGCTGAGGTGCATGAGTAGATGTTCCTGTCTGATGGTCAGTCCTAACTAGGTACTCATTTATCGACCCACTAAAAGGATGAAAGGCCAAGTCGAGTTTGTCCAGCCCGTGATCTGAACTCCGGACTTGAGGGTGTGAAAGCGCGATACGCTTCCACTCGGCCACTGGGCATAATTATATAATATTCTGTGCTTAAATCCAAGCTTCCTAATATGATTTGGGGAAAAAAGGTACGGCAATTCTCTTAAAAATTCAATCTCAGAAATATATTTTTAAGTAAGCACGATATATTTTCTTAAGTTGTCAGCTGTTTTTTTTAACACATATATGTTAAACGTATTCAAAGGAAGTGGCTATGTAACTTAAAATTCCTCTCACTTCTTTATCTCGATATGAGCAAAATTAAGTAAAAAATAACGTAGTGACATTCATACATAGTTTCGAATCTAGAATTTATCTGCAATGTTAATATTTCAATTTTAATTGCTTTAAATATAATCTTTCTGAATTGTTCCTACAAGAATTGCCAGTTTTTATTAATATATTTAAAAATTTATACTCTGTCTTATAGTAAGTCCCAGTCTGCCTTATAAAAAACCTCTACATTGTTTCTCCGCTGATAGTCATGAAAACCAGAGTAAAAGCTTTCTATGCTTAAGGTATCCGACTACGTACGGAGAACCGTGATTTAAAAAAAACGTATAAATGGATACTTTTCATGATATTTAGTGTCACTTAGATTAGAATACATGTATAAAAAATTTTTAAGGATATTTTGACAAAAAAATTATTTAAATACAATATTTCGGCAAAAAATTAACTTAGAATAAATTTTTTAAAATGTTCTCCTTTGGAAAAAAATACTTCTATTACAATAATATTTTGCCTGTATTAGCTCAGACCTCTGTACAGACGCTTAACTAGGATTTTTGAAAAATTCACATTATTTGCAGTTACCACCAATTAAAATAATTGTCGGCGTTTTTTTCTTAAAATTTCTCCCCTCTGTTGTGTCGTACAACATGGATAAACCCACTTCTAAGTTGTATATTTCAAAACTTCTAGTTGAGCCTATGTACAGAGGTCTGAGCTATAGACAGGCAAAATATTATTATAATAGAAGCATTTTTCACAAAAGGAGAACATTTTGAAAATGGATCATTCTATGTTCATTTTTTGTCAAAATATTGCACTTAAATAATTTTTTATTGTAATACTATTCTTAAAACAATTTTATATATATTTTCTAATATAAGTGGCACTAAATATCATAAATATTATCCATTTGTATGCTTTTGCAAAATCACGGTTCCGAACGTAGTCGGATACCTTAACATAGTGCCTTCAAAAACTTATTTTTAGTGAAAAATGAAGCAGTTATTTTTTTTATTATTTATTTAATTTAAATTTATATACAAATAGTAAAATTTCAATCCGGGTGAATTCTCTGTTCATAGAATATCCAGAAGTACACGCCGTAATTGGCTCCGCAGTCTACTTGCCCTGCTCCATCAGTCCTCCTGCCCTCGATGACTCCGTGTTGCTCATCCTGTGGTACCGACTCGATCTTGCCAACCCCATCTACACGCTGGATGCCAGGGCTGGAGAGGCCAAGCACTTCTCCAACAAAGTCCTTGGGGAAAGGGCCTACTTCAACGTCAGCAGGAGTGCATCCGCGCATATCAGGCTCGAACCCGTGGAAGCGGAAGACGGGGGAGAGTACAGGTGTAGGATCGACTACAAAAGAGGGAGAACATTGAATCGTTTGACTAAACTAGATGTTATAGGTAAGTGTTCATTTTGAATGGTTTTCATCTTTTTGCTTATTTTGTTAAGTGCTATTTTAAATTAGGCATTACTGAAATACCAATTGTATATACTTGAAGTTTGCATCACAAATTTCAAAAGGGAAGAAAATAATAAAATTTAATAAATTTTAAAAGAGATGTCAAGATTGTAAACATGGATTTGAATATTCTTCTTGCATTGTTTTCTTATTTCAAAATAATTCTAATGAAATGATACGAGTAAGAAGAATAAAAATTTTCTCTCTCTTTCATGGTTTTTTTTTAATTATTTAGCCATAAACCTTAAACACGAATAAAATTTCTTATTTTTTTATGTCAAAAGTGAATGCGCTAAAACCGGTTTGTCTTCATTCCTTAACATATGCCTGAAAAAATCTCATTATCGACTATACTTTCAAGAAAATTTAGAATTATTTTTATTCAAAATTGAATGTAAAATATAAAAATGTAATGAGTAAAATATTGTGCGGAAAAATCAATACATTCAAAACTGTTTTCGATATTTCCTATTAAATTAATGAAATATATGTTTGTGTCAAAAATAAACAGGACAAACTTAATAAATTTCGCTCTTTCTGATCAGCTAAGCTTGTAGTAATATACAATCGTTTAATGACTAAAAGATAACTAAATTAGGATTTTAATAGGTATAAGAGCCAATATATATGAATGTACGGAAGTATCTCGCGATTAGGGCGGCTTCTCTTATAAGTCTTGGTAGCCTATTGGTTATGTTCGCGAACTCATGGTCGAAGCGCCGCAAGTTCGAGGCCTAGTGCATTTGAAAACCCACCATTTAGAGGGGGGCATGTTAAAACTGTCGAGGCTAAAAGTCCTCCCTGAGTAGGGTGTGGTAGGTTAGTTCGGAGAAGGGTGCCAGCACAGGTACCGTCCTCGTCACTTGACTATGGTTTAGAATTACGAGGTCTATTGCCAATAGTTCACATGTTGCTTTATAGTGCGACTTTAATAAATACTCACTCACTTAGCTTTACTTAGTGGGGACCCCCACACACTATAGCATGGTGAGTATTCTGAGTAATGAATTTTAATTAGTAACTGATTGATTCACTATTATGCACTTATGAAAGGCTATATGAACAAAAATATTCCCACCAAAATGTTTTCCCTAGAGAACAATATTGTCTCTCAAAATAATATTACCTCGAGTAATTTCTGATAAAAAAAGGCTCTTTTTTTTTATCACATTTTGGAAAAAAAAGTAAGAATATCCAAAATGCTGTGGAGAATATTGAACATGCTTGAAATGGAGTGAGTGAAAATAACGTGAAAAACTTTTGCTGCTGGCTTTGGTTTGAAAATGGATTACAATCGCAGAAGACGTCTCGTGAACCTAGGATTTAACTTGGGCTTCTATTCACTATATGTTGCCGATGGTCCTGGAGCGTATTCAAACCGACTCTCGGCCATTTTATAACGAATCTATCATCATGAAAGTAAAAAAAAAGCTATGAAAGACATATAAATTGAAGAAAATATGCACAAACAGGTAAAAAACTTCACATTGAATAATCTTATAGAAATACTCAATGTGATTGGAAAAGTAGGTGAACTGATTGAAGAAAATGTGTTCCAGATGAAAACATGATAATTTTTTTAATTAAAATATTAAGAACCTTTCCAATTTCAGGAAGTTTTTGAAATGATAAAGCTGCCATTCGAATTTCAGTTAGCTTCAAGCATTTTTTTGGAGTTAACTCCTTAAGAATCGATTTTCGTATAAAATCCCGGTATGAAAATATTGTGAGGAGAGAAAATTGTGTACAAGCGTTAACAAAAAGGCGTTATACTGTGTCCTGTGCATGTGTCAAGTTGATGTCGGAAGGAAGAAGGACTATCTTTTCGTCTTTTTTTAAAATTACGATCATTCCTTTCATACAGAAATTAGACAAAAAATAATTACAGAATCAGAAAGATCACTTATTTCGCTCCAACACGGTATACATTTTTTAAAAAAATAACGAAATTTCACATCATTTACGATTTTTTTCTAAAATGAGTCGATATTGAAGTGCTTTTATGAAAAGAGTTCTTCAATTGTCTTGTACGGATTTTTCACCATAGTAAAATGTAAAAAATTCTGCACTAAAAAAGTTCATACTTTGTTCTTTTAGAATCAGTGATTTATAAAATATAAAATGCTGAAAACATTTTTTTTTTCCTTGGTGATTTTTCAAATAATACGCAAATTCTACCTAAACATTTAATTACTTCATTATTTATTAAAATAATCACGTGGAATTTTTTTTCCAAGTGTCAAATGTTGTTTTCCGTGTTTTGTTCAAAGCTTGAAAAAATTGCTTAAAAATTAAGAATTTAAAAAAAAGGTTTTGTGGTTTTCGTCTATATAATACCCTTTTTACAAGAAATCATCAATGCAGTTTTTTTCTTACATTTTTTCGCTTAAAAATTACCATTATTTGTTATCTATGAGGGAAATTTGAAGAGCATATTTTAAAAACCAAGCCCTCAAAAAAAAAATTAAAACTTAAAAAAAATTCGCAAACTACATTTACTAGCCTAATTGGCGTCAAAACCCAGTTTTCGAGCCAGATGACACTTCATTCCTTAGCCCTTTTGACAAAAACGCTGACTATAACAACTGAAAACCCCCAAATTTAGCGATATGAATATAATACTGTTTTGGTGTGGAAGATATATGTTTGCCGCGAGATGCAGTTTACCTAACGGAGATTGGTGCCATCACAGTTTATATTTCTGTCAATCAGAATGTTACTGAAATTATAGATTATATCCACGAGACACATTATTAGCATATACAGAAGGTGGTTCTAAACTACTGGGGAAACAGTATTATGTACTTCCATTCATACCGGTGGCTATTTCAATATTGACTTCGATAAAGATGAAGGATTGAGATTAGTACAATTTTTAAAATCAGAGTTTAACTTGGATCTCGTTTCTGGTAGAGTACTGGGGATGACTAGGTATGATACAACCAATAATACAATATTTTCACGATTCGTAAAACACGTATCTATCGAGGTTCATGTACCATACTTTAGTTACCCCAAGCCTCTTGTTACAGTGATTAATAATGGCGAGAGATAATGTAATTAATACATACTGTGATATTAATAATGAAGTAAATCAACCTTCTTAACAATGTACTCATATGCTATGAGTAATATATATTTATGTAACATAATTGAAGTATATTATTATATATATATATATATATATATTATTTTATCGAATCAATATGAAAAATGAGAATAGAATAAACAAAATATATGCATGGTTTCAGTATTATATCAGATCAGTAGCGCACACAGGAATTTTTCAAGTGGGGGGTCCGGGGTCGAAAATTCACCATTCTTGTATCATGCTCCTTTTGATTTTGTCGATTTTCGGGAACAAAACACAGTAAAAAACTAATTATTGGATAAATAATTAGCATTAATTAATAAAATCAATCATTCATAACAAATATTTAATTAAATTTTACGTACTATATACTTAGAATTATAATCAATCGGAAAAAAGCAAGGGCTTTGGGGGGGCCCGGCCCCCCCAGGACCCCCCCCCTTGTGTGCGCCACTGTATCTCAGATGCGTTTATTTACCATGTTTGCCTACTGTATAATCAAAAACAACGATGCTTAAGGAGTAAACTTCAGTCGCACATCGGAGCCGCACACAGTTTTTTTTAAAAAAAAATTGTAATGGTTAATCAAAAAAATAAGTTCTAAGAATTTTTTATTCTTGTTTATTTTCTTACATTTTCATAACTTTTATATACAGAAGTAGTTTTAGTCTCATTTGTGTGACTTGTTTAGATATGTATAATTTTCATTATCGTAGTAAAACTGCCAGAGTCTACATTATTTTTTTCAAAAAAAAAAAAACTCTGTGGAATATTAGTTTTTAAAATTTTAAAACCTACAATGTGGCATAAGTTTTTTTGCTGAAGTTTTTTTAAATAATTTAAAACATGATTACGTATAAAAGCTTCAAAATCTCTAAATTGTAAAACTGGATATAAGATTTCATTATACTTGTTATAGAAAAAAGGACAGAAATGTAACTGAAACGTTAATTTCCTTTTTATATAAATGATATATTCACTCTATTTATATTCAATTCCTGGAAAAAATCAATAATAAGTGTTACATATATTATAACTTCAAATAAACTCTCTATTTAGGGGTAATAACTAAATTTATATATTTATATATATATATATATATATATATATATATATATATATATATATATATTATCATTTTACCCTCAAATATTCGTGTACATTTTGTTCTTTTATCTCTCAAATATCATTCGCAGTCATGCCTCACGGTTCAATCTTACTCATCTTCATTTCTAAAACTCAGGCTATGTGTGTGTGTGTGATTGTTTTTTATTACCTGCTTGATGTCAAATTCTATGATAAGAAAAATTATGCAAAGTACAGGGATAAAATATATCACATAACAATTCGCTTCAATTTGTACAATATGATAAAAACCAGCTTCTACATCTGACAATAACAACTTCAATGCGCCTCAACAAAGAGAAATAAAGAATTGAATATGTTCTCGAGTATGTGTATCCATGTGTGCAGCTTCCATAAAATATTAGAATGATTAATGCATTCTGGTGGTCTGCTAATCATCAACTACTTCTTGTTAATCGATGACAGAGAAGCCGAGAGACGTGGATCAAGACAACTATCCAACCTGTTAAACATTGAAGAATTGTTGAACATTGTATATCTTAAAACCGCGCTCGCGCATTGCCCTTATAAAAATTAGAGGCAGTCAAGCCTTGAAATAAAGCCCTGATTCAGCATCAGATATATTGAGGTGACTTTTAAATGTACCAGTAATGAGTATTGTGTTGTGTCCAATGCTTCAGGATCTAGTGAAAGCTAGATCAGATTCATGAGACCATTAACCCTAGCAAAGTCCAGCACACAGAAGTGGACTCGCATGGATATCTTCCAAAGTAAACCCCAAACAATCGAAGATATGTTCAGGAAAAGCCGGCAATAGTTGACACTTGGGACAAGTCTGGAAAACCTTACGGCCAGATTCGAAGGTCATGCATTTCAAATGCCCACTGAGCAATCTGGACACAGACGTTTGATCATATCTGTCTCCGTCAAATTCCAAAGCACCCACAAGGGCTTTTCCTACTAATCGCAGGATGGTCGGAAGGGGCCATCCAGACTTGCTTGTCCTTAAACTTAATTAAAGAGTGAATCTCTCGATATATGTGAGTGCATAATCAGTGGTCGCAATCTCAGAGCAGCCTCTTTTGGCCAAGAAATCCGCGACTTCAAATCCAGGGAGGTTAACATGGGAAGAGATACACTGAAAGTGTGGACGTTTCTATATTTTGCTATGGTTCTGAGTTTATTGATTTTTCGAATGCTCATGAGGTCATCCCCACGAGTCCAGTCCTGTAGGTGTTGAATGGAGCTTAGGCTATCTGTAAGGATCCATATGTTGCTAGTTCTGTAGTAATAAGTATTTGGAAAAAAAAAAGAAATGCTTAAATGTATTAACAAGTAAGCCTTACAACCAGTCAAAGGGACAGTACGATATTGTATAATGCACGAGTCAAATTATCCCTCAGGGAGAGACAGACAGAATAGAATACGACTACCTCAGTTTTGCAGACAGATTCACGCGCGCGCGATTTTCGTTTGATCAAAAAACTATGCCAAGTCCTTCGTCTATGATCGATTCGCTGAAGTACGACTTGCTATAGACGAAGTCCAATTATACGGGCTGATACATACTGTAGAAATACAGTAATAGCTTAAAATTTAATAGAGTTTAGTTTATTTTAAAAGTTAATGGCTGTTAGAAATTGTAGGGTTAAATATAATTTAAAGACACACACCATCGAAATTATTGGCTAGATATGCAGTTTTATAATATACTTTGCAAACCGGTAAATATTCAATAATTTCAGTGTTCTTTGAATTAATGGTGACTTCCCAAAAAACTTAATGCAATTAGATATTAAAACAGCTAATAAGTTATTACAAAAAAAAACTTCTCGTTTAAACTTTAAGAAAAACATAAACCTACACACATATTGGGGTTTAAGTTGGTGTATTGATTTGAAATTAAATAATCTAAGACATGCACAATGTGATATTAAAAATGCAACATCAAAAAGGAATAGTCTGGAAATTATACAAATTGTGGGTAAGTGCACTTACACGAGTAATGCAAATGATGTGAAATGCCAGTTCTCCGGCATGATGCAAGGAACCTACAGAATAAACATTATGCATGATGTTTTTTTACCATAGATATCATTTTCGAAAAAATTTTCTTGTCTTACAGGACACATGTAATAAATAGGCTCAAATGCCAGACAGCTGACAAGTGGAAGCAATTTCAGTAGAAAGATGCTTTCACGAGGGTCATTATAGTTGTACTCAGATGAGCAAGTTGTTCCATGCATCAAATTTCTGTTTTTCTAATGATAGCTATCGTGCACGAGAATGGCACGGACGTAACAACAAGTCTACTGGCCGCAACTTTGAACTCTCCACTGCGTGACAACGTGGCATTGTCATTTTGAGCACCATCGCATACAACATCATCTCACATTTAGTTCGTATTGAAATTACATTTGCGGCTTAACGGTGCGTAAGGGATGTGCTGACGTTGGAGATACATTCCTTTCTTAGAAGGTAACGGGAGTCAGAGCAAAATACTATTTAATAACAAAATAACGCCCGACCATACATTGCTTGCCTCGTCCAATATATGCTTGGTAAGATATACAAATGCTTCCCGGTGCTTACATTATAAAGTGAATACACCTCGGACGTGATTGGATGCCGCTTACATGCCGGGCTACCACCACGTTTAGAAAACGAGCTGCTGTGAAGTATTTGATAGGGAATAGATAGATCTCAGGATGTCTTTCTTAACTTTGCATCTTAACGTGTCGCTTCGTGTATCACCATCCGCAGTGATCCTCCAACCTACCGAATTGAAAATTTTATCGATCTGTGTGCGAGAATCTTTTCGGATTAAACACCCCTTGTTGTTCGTTGTTGCCATTCAATTTTTGCTAAATTGTTCACTTTTTAACCATTCCTTCTTGGTTTCTAATTTCAGTTTTATGCAGAGCATTACGCTAACTAGAAATTTTAAAAAATGATTCATTGCGATACCTGCAATGCTACCTTTTTTAAAGCTTGTGTTTTATTCTATTAATTATGTCGGTAAATATCCACCAGCAGTAGTTTAACAGAATTTTTTTGTCATCTCAAAGAACACGCATTACGATATTATTCAAATATTGTCAGAAAAATATTTTGCATCTTCAAATACATGTATTATTAAACAAGAGCCATATATTCCAAATCTATGTACATAATATTCTACAAAATATTATATTATTAATTTATTTTGGTCAATCAAAAAAAATTAAAAACAGACAAGACTAAGAAGTTCAGGTTTAAGAGTTTAGAAGAAGTATAAAATATAAATTTCATTCAAACGTTTAAAAATGAGATTGGATAAGAAAAAAAAATATATTCAAAAACTTTAAGGTGAAAATTTAAAATAAGATTAGAAAATCATCTAAAAAGAGAGAGTTAGTTGCTAATAAACTAGCACATTTTGAAACGTCTTTAAAGTTAAGTCGGAAATATCAAGAAACATATGAACTTGTAAAATGAAAGCATAATAATAGCTAAGGTAAAGGATAAATGGTCAACAGAAAATCCCATCAGCTGACAAAATGAAATCGTATTTGATTACGTGGTCTGAATGTGGTCGCGGTAGCCTTAATTTTGGTCATGAACTCGTGGTTGGAGTTGTCAAGTTGTGATGCTACTGAAGACCTGCAGTGTGTTGAGGGACTACGCTAACTTGAGGATATGGCTCAACGTCCTCAAGTTAGTAGTGAGGAAGTTAGTGGAGTGGAGCTCCAGCTCAAGTGTCACAATAGACTTTTAACCGTGGTTCAAAATGATAAGTTTCATCATCGATAATCCTCGAGTTCTTTCAGAGTGTGACGTTAATACACATTCAATCTCCGGAGTAGAAATAAGTGAGTTTTTACTAAGTAATTTTAAAAACATTACATGCTTAATTTGTATATATAGTCTAATTCTATGCACACAAACGAGAGATGAACATCCAACAATCAAAATCAGACAGTAAGCAAACACACAACGAAGGACACATGAGCAATCGAAATTTTAAAAAATGGATGCTGCAGTATTATAAACATTGCTGACTTAGGACAGCTTATATATGAAATAATTTATATAAAAAAGTGGGGTTGAACATGTTTTGTGGTTAGCCAACCTTCCCCCTTTATGTTAATAATACTGAGCAAAAACTCTTTGAAAATAATGGATAGGAATATCTAAATCCATTTCAATATAGAGGTAACTTATCTAAAATTTGTCCTTAAAAATGCACAGTCCGCGCTAAATCCGAGTACAGTAAATAAGTTATTATCAGAATCTGGACACAAATGCAGATTCAAAGCATGTGAATGGCTGAAGTGCGTCTAATTCTCTTCAAACGAGAGATGAACATTCACCGTTGTATATATATATACAATGGTGGCCGAAATTGTGGACACTTTTGAAAGTTCTGAAGTTTTTTAAATTTATATGCTAACAGAAAACTTTACTTTGCGCAAAATGCAATAAAATAAATGCAATAATGCAAAATTTCAAAGAGAATTTAATACAAAATTAATTATAATATTTGTAATGAAAGAAAAGTTATGCAGCAATTATGGATGTGCCCGGGCTAAATGGAAAGTAAATAGAACCGTACGATTGAGTAAAGTGGTGGAAAAAACTTCGAAAAAGAGAATATTAATGACATTAGTCCAGAAATCACACAGACACCAGGAATTTCTGACACTGAGAGGGAAAGGGAAAATGTCCAAGGGGAAAAGCTATACACTTGAAGAAGCCAGTGCGACGCCGGGCCATGCAGCTACATATGCATTATATACTGATGATAGCAATGAGTTATCAGTACTAATTAGCTTCAGCCTTTATTTTTATTACAGTTTCACATCAATGTTTCATTAAGCTGAAAATAGTTTTAAGCTCTACCTTTGTTGTTACATGATGCCAGGGAACAATTTAGCCTCAATTAGTTCCCTTTTATTACATATATAGGCACCTCATTCGGATAAAAGTTTTCAAATGGCGCATTAAGTTTTCAAATACATTGATATCAGGACTGTTTCCTGGCCAGGACAAAAATGATATTTAGTCCAGAAGGAATAACATCGCACAAAAAAGAGGAGCTTAGATACATAGAAAGAGACATTTGATGAGAAAGTGGTCTTTCCTATGTTAAAATTGCAATGCAGGTGGGAGGTTCAGTGACTACATCTGGATACTGAAGGTTTTGTTTAAGGTACCAGATGACAAATTTAATAAAAAACAAAGCAAGAAAGGAACGAAAAAGGTGCACTAAATATGTTGATGACAGAAGAACAAAAATACTGTTTCCAGGATAAAATAATGTGAACAACGGTTATTAGAAGTTATCTGAATGATACTGGTGTTTCTGTCAGTTCACAAAACAATCGGGAGAAGATTAGCAGTTAAACTAAGAGTTAGAACTCCACACACACAAAAAAGCCTTATTTCAATTTACAGCAGTGCTAAAAAAAGACTAAAGTGGGCAAAGGAATACATTAATTAGACAAATGATTAGTGGTTACGTTATATGGAGCCATGAAAATAAGATATCGTTATTCGGTGGTGATGGCCGAAAATATGCAAGACGTAAAATAGATGAAATGCTACATCTTGACTACATTCAGGCAACTGTGAAGTATCCGCATACTTTTATCGGTCGCCTTCATATCATCGGTGGGACACTGAATGCCAGAAAATACATTGACATCATTGCAGAACCCAAACTTCTTCCTTCCATCAAAGATCTATTGACCAACAATGCATCGTTTATTTCTTAGCAAGATTCCGATCTTTGTCGAACAGTAATGTAATCGAAAGATTGGTATCATTCTGAGATCATTCAATTCTTGTCCTGGACAGGAAACAGTCCTGACCTTGAAAACTGTGGGACCGTTTGAAAACAATTGTCCAAATGAGGTACCCATGAAATGAAAAGGAACTAAATGAAGTTATAATTGTCTTTTGGCATGATGTAGCAAAGAAGGAAGAGCTTTAAACTATTTCCAGCTCAAAAAAACATCGATGTGAAGCTATAATAAAAAGTAAAGGCCACACCACTAAGTACTAATGACCCGTTTCTATCATGGGTACATCGATAGCTATTGCATCATAATTTTTCTTTCATTGCACGTATTTGATTTTTGTATTTAATTCAGTATTACATTATCTGTAAAATGATATAAATGACTTTACATTTTGATTTGCCGCTAGCCTTATGCACCCAAGGTTGCCGGTTCAAACCCGTCCCAAGTCGGTGAATTTCCATGATGAAGAAAATCGAAAGTAGCGATGTCGTATGATTTTACGACATGTAAAAGATCCCTAGAATATCTGTTTGGCTTGGATGCTCTAGGATTAAATCCTGGTACAAGTTCACATCGTCAGAGATCAGGTGCCTTCCTCTAGGGAGGAAACTGGGCGTCAAAATTACCTGCGGCAATTGGTATCCGTCCATAGGGCACCGCACTAAAAAGTGATACCAGTTTCCGGGGGATGTACTAGGTCTGCAATGGTTAATGATTAATTAGCAGCCCATTAGAAATAAAAAAAAACATTTTCTACTCTGCTGGTTGTTAAAAAGGCAACACCATGAAGAAATAATCAGAATTAAATGAACTTTGCCGCAAATATCAATAATAGGATGTTAAGTAAAATGGATGTTACGTATAGGATGTTATACGTAAAGTTTCAGAGCCACCGCACATACGTTGAGTGCGCAGCACCCTCTTAACAAATGATGAAAGCGTATAAATAGAGGGCTGTAGCAGGACGTCGAAAATAGTTAATGATTATTTGTTATTGGCGAGCTTTTAGTGAGAGCTAAGTATGCCTCCACGATGAAATAAGGAGAAATTCCAATAACTTACGGAGTTTGAACGGGGGAGGGTTATCGGCCTTTGAGAAGGAGGATTTTACTATTGTGCAATAGGAGCTGGTGTGCAGCGGAACAGTTCCACGGTGATGCGAGTTTGGAAGCAGTAGACCGACGAGCATCGAACAACTCGAAATCGAAGCAGTAGACGACAGAAGGTGCCTTCAGCGCGCGACAGTCGACCCCTGCTCCGCAGGGCGGTGAATGACAATACAGCTTCCTCCAGGCAGTTGGCAGAGCATTGGTCCACTACTACAGGTGTACTAACGTTGGCTTCTTCAATTTGTCGACGTCTGCTGCACCGTGGATTGCGTGCAAATGTGCCTTTGTACAGGATCCTCTCACGGCAAACCATCGACGTCTGCGTCTGCGAATGGGCTGATGAGCACCGAGCCTGGTAAGATGATTGGCATCAAGTTTTTTTCATATGAATCACGCTTCAATTTGTGAGACCATGATGGCCACATTCGTGTTAGACGCTATGCCGGTGAACGCTGCCTTCCAGAGTGCGTTATCGAACAATATAGTGGCCTAACACCCAGAATTATGGTTTGGGGTGCGATTTCGTATCATGGACGATCCAATTTGCTACGAATTGAGGCTAATCTCAATAGCAACAGGTACGTTTGTGAAGTGCTACAGCCCAAAGTCGTTCCCTTCCTTCATTGCATCCCTGGAGATATCTTTCAGCAGGATAATGCACGCCCACATGTTGCAAAGACTGTTTGAGACTGCTGTTCAGCCCAACACATGCAATTTCTTCCTTGCCCTGCTTATTCACCGGATATGTCGCCTTTTGAGCACGTGTGATAATTGGTTGGTCGGCGTCTCGCTCGTGATCCACGTCCTGCAACTTCAAAAGATGAACTTTTGCTGCGCATACAAGCAATATGGAATTTTCTTCCACAAGCAAACGTTCAAAATCTTTTTCACTACATGCCACGTCGTATAGCAGCACTTATTGCAGAGCGTGGTAGCTACACCAAATGCTGATTTCGGACACTTAATATTGTTTTTACGCTTTTAAAATTTCATCATTTATTTGTACTAACACAAGTCGTTTGTGCATTAAATTTCCTTTAATTCTGATGATTCCTTCATGGTGTTGCATTTTTACAAGCAGCAGTTTATAAACATCCAAAAGAATACATAATTTTCAAAAGCTTCGACAATTTTGGCCACCTTTGTATATATATATATATATAATCCCCCCATAATATATACAAATAGTTAAAAAGCTAAGAATAACCAGTCAAGACATTAAGCACAGATTAGCCACTTCTCTGTACAATAGCAAACTCTTGATATTAGGAACTAAGATTGCAGGTTTAAGATTGTAGGATATATATATAAATATTAGGAATTAGAGCATCATATTCAATTTAATTTTTTCAAACAAGGCGAATCATAGCATATTTTTTTAAATAACTATATAATCGTATTTTTTAATAAACTAATCATTTTTTTTATTTATTAACGTGGTCGATTAAAATTAAATTTAAGCGTAAAAAAATCCTCCTTAAAAACATCCATTTTAAAGTGACCGTTTTTTTTTTCGAAAAATATCTTCCACCTATACGAAAATTTAATGTTTCCTAATTGCAATCTCTCCTTCAGATATTTAATTCTTGACATCATTAAATTAGATTATTTTTGCATAAAAAATTTATGCACATTAATATTTTAATAGTATTAATCATTTGTTTTTCGTCTTGAATTTCCAGAAATTTTAAGACTTTGTTTTCTTTCCTATTCACAAATTGTTTACTCATTTCTTATTCTTAAAAAGATTTTCGTTCAGTAAGTTATTTTTTCCCATTGTTCTGTTGAAATAAAGGTTCTAAAAATTATTTTATTTAATATTAATAAAAATGTAGATTATACATTCTCTTCATATGCAATCGATAAAATCATATGAAAAATGTGGAAAAAGCCGAAAACACGTAAAACCAGTTTTTCAACCTGACTTCATTAAAAACGTTTATTATTCTTTATTTGATTTTTCTAGTGCTATAATTTAGCGTCCGTAACAATATATTTTTTATTTCGAACAGAAGGCATTTACATTTTTAAGGCCATTTATATATTTTAAATTGCTTTTAGATTTGTAAATTTAAAAAATAATTTTCTTTTAACTTCTATTGAACATTATTTTGGAATACTTTTTGATGGGAATAGTTTATTTCTAAAAAGTAACATGTTTTGATAAAATGTATTTTATGTATTTCTGTACTACGTAGCCATGGTTCATACACATGGAATTTACTTTCGTTTATATTTTTAATGTGAAAAAATAAATATATAACTATTATTCAAAAAGTAAATATAATAAATATCATACTTTAAATTTTTATGCATACCAAATTTTATGTTGGAATAAAATATACAAAATTCTGCTCATTTATTAAAAAATATTCGGAAATCTTCTGTCTGAAATGGATGTTATAGTTTAAAATGTATAGTCTTGCTCAAAAAAATAAGCATTTTAGAATTGTTTATTGTTAATAAAATTTAAAGTTTAAGCTGTTTATGAAGAATGTAAAGTTAAGCTCATATGGGAAGCCTTTCTTCATTATTAATAGCAAAATTGTTATATTATTCGACAATTATTACAATTCTCTTAGAAAACAATAATTCTTGAAATAAGTATATTCTTGAGTTCATAAACAACATACTTCAACATGATAGAATTAAAATTAGTTATTTTTCTAAAAATACTTGTTTTCACCGAATTTTAAACGGATCGTAAAAATATTACTATATAATCAACCATGCATTTATAAATCCTTCATGCGCAAAGAAATTTTTAATTTTTAGTGTAGAAAACTTTTCAGTTACAAAAACACTCTATGTATTGATGTATAAGAGTAAATTGTCTCGTTCATATGTTTAACATATTTTAAATGGCTACTGAAGCTGAATGATTGTTCATTTTCTTAACGGATGTTACCAAATTGATGGATTGACTGTTTATTAATATCTTCCCTAAAAGCAATTCGATGGTTATTGGCTAATCTTGTCATAGTTTTGAACCATGAAAAAGTGACGTGTATGGCACCTGAGCTGGTGCTCCCTTTCCGAAATTTCACGCAACGCCAACGTGAGGAGTTTGAGACTCGACGGATTTAGATCAGCTCTTCCGTATTGAAGGGTTTTAAGTGAGACTAGAACTCTAACCCAGTGCTTCTCAAAGTTTCCATATTCACGATCCAATATCCCATCATATTTTTCGTCACATCCCCCTCATACAAAAACAACGTATTGAATTCAGTAATAACATACTTTCACGCTAAAACTACGATACGACTTTTTTCTCTTAAGTGCCATCACGTGTATAAACGTCTCGCTAAGCAAACAGGTTTATTTTCCCGGAAGTATATATACGTCTTTCCGAAGAATGATCTTTTCTACACACTACTAATCATAAAATTTTTTCGAAGGCCTTGGAATGCAATAAAAGGATCTTGACAATGTGTGAGAAAGATTTAATTATTTCAGATTATTTGTTTCTTTATTCCTTCCCCCACCCCTCAATGCATCCCATACGCGCGCCTACGTGGAAAACTGTTGGCATTATGAAGCGGATTGCGTAACTTTCAATCGACAGTTAATGGATTAATTATTAACAGTACAAAGGATCAAGATAAGTGCTAATTTTTGTAAGTAATTTTATATGTGACAATCAAATGGGGTCACTGGTTATTATTAAACTTGTTCTTAACTTAGTATTGTTAAATTAATTCTAAAAGAAATTGTGTAGCACTGATACATATATAAGTGTATATGTATATTTTATTTTTTATTACGTCAGAATATATTTTGTATGTTTAGTTTCAGTAAATTAATAACTTTTTTAAATAGTCTTCTGTTTTCAACTTTTCAATATGCTTGGGCGGCCCCCCGCCCCCGCCTTGTACAATTGTCACGCTCCCCAAGGGGGGCGTGCACCACACTTTGAGAAACACTGCTCTAACCTACGATTTGACAGAAACAACGCCAGCCCTAATAACTCGGCTATTTTAGCCACGAAGTCTAACAAGAAGCTCTCGTCATGATTTGCTCTTTTATGGATGCTACTACTCTTCAAATTAAAATTCACATCAAAATGTTCAGATGGTACTAGTAAAGGTTTTGTTACATAGGTAGAAAAAACTTTCGTAATTAAAGAAAATGACCAGTTTATTTTCGAGTTTTAGCATCTCATCATTTATTACATTTTTCATTTGTGTTTAATAAGAAGTGAAATATATAACACATATGCATCTATTTATACAATAATACATTTTATGTACATTAATGAAACTTCTGGAATAAAAAAGATTTGATAAACTGCTAACTCAGTGTTTCTCAAAGTTACAATATACGCGACCCAAAATTCAATCGTAATTTTCATCGCGCTCCCCTCATAGAATAACTATGTATTGAATTCAATAATACTATTCTTTGACCTTAAAAGTGCGGAACGACTTTAACCTCTTAAGCGCCCCCGACGTATATAAACGTCTCGCTAAGCCAAAGCGTTTATTTCCTCGGACGTATATATACATCTTTCCAAAGTACGATCTTTTCTGTGCGGTGCTATTCATAAAATTATTCCGAAGTCTTTGGAATGCAATAAAAGGACCTCGACAGTGTTTGCGAAGGATTTACTTAATTCAGATTATTTGCTCTTCTTTATTCCTCCCCTCCCCCAATACGTCACATACGCGTGCCTATGTGGGAAACGGTTGGCATTAGGAAGCGAATCGCTTAACTTTTAATTGGAAGATATGGGAAAAATTATAAACCGGACAAATTATTAAGATAAGAATTAATTTTTGTTTTTAATTACATAAATTATAAGCCCATGGGGTTACTGGTAAATAATAAACTTTTTCTTAAATTAGGATTGTTAAATTAATTATAAAATACATTGTGTAGCACAGATACATTTATAAGTATAAAATATCAGTATAAATGTGTATTTTATTTTTATGTCAGAATGTATTTTGTTTGTCTACTTTCAGTAAATTAATAATTTTTTAAATAATCTTTTGTTTGACTTTTCAATATTCTCGTGCCCCCCTTGTAGAGTTGCCATGTCCCCCAAAGGGGCCCGCTCTACAGATTGAGAAACGCTGTGCTAACTTGTATTTCATTAATTCTTTATTTTGATTTATATTCATTGTTTGTATTTTATTGACCATGTATGAATGTCAGTTTGTATCACGCAAACTTTAACATGTGAACTTTTTATAGTGCGAGAAAATTAAGACTATATTGTTGTTTTTAGCTCTGCCATAAAGGTTGTATTTGCTTTTTTTTCATTGGCTCTTCAGATGAATAGAGGAATAATTGAGTTGAAATTAGAGCGAAAGCTGGAGGTAGTCATGTCATTTTTTCCTATCTTACAAAAGGTTTCTTCCAAAACTGGAGCACTTTGCTCTGTCTGTATTTGTGAAATTTAAGGGTTCAGAGAGTGAGAAACTTGCTGAATTGTGGAAATTTTTCCTGGTACAGAATTGAAATGTTAAAGTATAGCAGGGCCACTCAAAATTTCAATATTTGCGACCCTATTTTCAGTTATAGTTTTCCTCGCGCCTCCCTCATACAATAACAATGTATGTACTTTGATGATAAAGCTACAATATGACTTTAATTATAAACCGTACACAAATTATCATGATAATATTAAATTTGTATATAATTTTGTACCTGTCCATGGGATAAGTAATAAGTCCATGGGAGTCGCTAGTAATTATTAAACTTGCTTTTAATGTAATATTGATAAATTACTCATAATTATGAAATACAGTGTGCACACACAGTACTGATACATTTAAAACTATATCAGTATAAATATATATTTAATTTTTAATTATGAGAGTATATTTTTTTTGTTTTGATTCCTTTCAATAAATTAATATCTACTTCAAAGATTTTATTTTCGACTTAATGATATGATCGCCCCCCCCCCACGTAGAGTTATCATGCCCCCCTAGGGGGACCCCACAGTTTGAGAAAAGCTGAAGTGCAGGATTCAAAGTTAAGGAATAAAATCACATTTCCAATTGATATCAGAAAACTTCAATTACACTACCTAAATAAACTTAAACTATTTATTGTGATAACTTAAGAAGCTTAGGAAACTTCAATTCAAGGATCGATTATTCTTATCATTATAAATATGCATATGAATTAAAGGAGATAAACATGCGCAATATTTCTCTCTTTGGACAATACATTCACTACCTTCTGAAACCAATGTAAACTCAATAAATTCTGCTGGATGAATTTTAAACTGAACCATTTACACATTTGCGGGTCATCGTTGAAATTTCCATTTCAGCTCTAGCGAACATCAGTGGAGAGTTCCACTCGCTGCTGTATATTAACTTTCATCGAGCTATATATTTCAAGGGATCCATTTGATTGGCTTACCAGATATTTCTGACAGCACACATCTCCCCCATAAATGCTTAAAGCGATTATTCCTGAACTCTTTGAACTAAGAACCAATCAATTACATCGACTTGCATTAAATCTCTTAAACTGAAACTGGTTTCATTTGAATGTCATAAATACACAAATGTCATTAAGGCTTATGAACTAAAATATAATAAATTCAGATTTCCAAGAGGAATATTCAGGAGTGGATTGCCAACTGGTGCATTGATAGCAGATAATGGTTGTGTGAGTTTTGCTCTGCTAAAATTTCCTGTTTTCTCTAGTTGGCGTCACTTGTGCTGTTTATCGATTGGAGAAAATATATGTTATCAGTTATGTTGATAATTTACTTAAACGACGATTATAAAAATCAAAAAAACATTTTTTTCTGAGCCTACTGCTCAAATTATAATCATATATATCAGAATTTTTCTTTGTATTTTAATTAAAAATTTTATTTACATGCTTCCTATTTTCATATTTTTTTTCTTTTTTAACGTTACTTACAATTAATTTCATTCAATATTTAAGACGAAAATTATTTATTAATAGATGGCGCCCACTAGAGAATGATGACAAATGCCTAATGTGAAGCATCTCCTATAATGACTTAACTTAAGTGAAATTGATAATTAAAAACGCAGCTCGACTCTAATTCTAGATTTAGTTCTGTGTGTACTTCATAAAATATTTTATTTTTCATAAACAAACTATCTCTCAAAAGTGTTCCTTGAGGAATAAATTAATATAACTAAATTTATACAACGAAGCGAAACGTTGCATCTGAATAATTAAGTATTCAGCAATGCTCTCTCTCTTATTACACTGTATAATATAAACTTGATTGTTAATATTTAAGTCGATTATAAAATAAAAATCTTATCCATGTTATCATCGAGATGTTAAGCAAAAAGAAAAACAACAAATATGTGTAATAATTTTCTGTGGTAAAATTACGAATTTCTTATTCAATAAAAATATTAAATAATATGTTAGATGCTCAAACTATGTTATAATGCGATTAATTTTTATTTTATTCCTCTCTAACCATCTACTGCTCATATACAGAGCTAAAACTAAATTGTAATCTTTCAAAGTTGTTATTACAGTAAATTAAAAGGGATAGCAAAAGTTAATTTAATTTATTTTCCCACAGCAAAATATTTAATTAACATGTAAATTAATTCCTAATCCTTTTTTCCTTGGTTAAATACTTAATCCTTTTAAGTTCTGAGCAAAATAAATATGTTAGATTTTCACATTTTGTACAAAATTAAGTCTCTATGTATAGAAATTTTGCTTACATAAAAAGTACAAAGCGAAAGTCTTGGTCTCGAACTCCTAGGACGTGGTCGAAGCCTTGTGCTTCGAAGTACCTGTCATGCAGAAAGGCTGATGCACGCTTAATCTGTCGAGGCTCAAAATCCTCCCCTTACTATGGTGTGGAAATTCAGAGAGAGGTGCCATCTCATGTGTCGTCCTCGTCGACCATAAATCAAAATTATGAGATCCATCGCCAATAGCCTCATTTTGCTACAAAATAAGACTCAAGATAAAATCAAATCAACCAAAACAATAGTTAGGAAATATTTTTTCAGTAAAGAATTAATTTAAAATTGATATTTGAATGCGTCACCTAAGTTAGGTGTAACTTGTCATACTTGAATATCATGGTCAAAACAAAAAATTATTTTTTTTAAGTAATGTTTTATACGATTTTTTTTATCAAAAACCGAATGCGTATAAATGCAATTTAAAAATTATATTTGTATTTGATATTTTGACAGTTTATTACTGTTCGTATATATATGAAGTTTTCTGCATTTTTTTTCTTGCTTAAACATGAATCTTCAAGACTTAACCGGCCAATAATCGAGTATAAGAAGCATTAATTACTTCAAAAAAAAAACAATTAAAAAAAGTTACATTGTTCAACTTCTCTCTATGTTTAAACTTCTTATCTGGTGTTAATTTCCTAAACGCAGGTTTGAAAGAATTCTTTGTTCAAATCACAAACATGAGAAGTAAATTAAAACTTATAGAAGATTAGATTAGGGTAATAGCTAGTGTTTGTTGATGAAACTTGAATAGTTTTCACACGGTACGCTATCTATAAGTCAGAAATTTTTTAAAAAAAAATCTAATATGCTTAAAACTCTTAAAACTGACATTCAATGGATTACAATTTCAACCAATATCTTCAAACGTCATTCTTTACTTAAATTTCGACATTTATAGTTGTCGAAATCCGCAGGGTGCAGGTGTAGTTTGGGTCATTGAAGAAATATATATATATATATATAATATGTATAATATATAATATATATATATATATATTAATAATAATTACTTTATTCCTAATAAAGGATAATAATTACTTTTTTCCTACTTATGATGGATTTATGATTAATTAAAGTTTAATAACCCCAGTGCAATCCTAAATAATTTCTTAATCTAACTTAAAAGATTATCCAAACAACGCTTATATCTTGATCCGATTGTAGATCACTTGTTAGCTCTTACCTAAGCAACTACAGACCTCAGCAAATCAGCTTCTCTATTATTTCCACTACTCCTAACCTCAGTTCTAACTCGAATGATAACTTCAGAATGAACGACTCGCTGATTAATGGTTAACGCCTAGCTACTCACGGTTCACGAGTAACAATACACAATTAACTTTAACACCCAAAATCAAGTCATCTTTTCGGAAAATGGTTTATGAATTACAACATGCATTTGTCCCATTTTATTTAACATTAGCATCTTTTCTTAAAGTATTTTAATTAAAATAGGATACAAAAAAGTCTTGAACTGCCCAGAAAATACATACAGAGAATTTTTGAGTTTTTGTCTAACGATATATTTTGTAGCATTTAGATCAATTTTTTCAAATTCTGTATCAATTTTTGAAGAATTTTTAGCTTTCATGCATTACAAACATCAAAGATGACCATAAAGCATCAAAAATATAATGTGAAAATGTATCAATATGGTTTGTGTATGAATTTGTGATTACATTTGGGAATACGTAAGTTTTCGACATTTCGAAAGTTTTCATTAGGATTTTGGTATATTCACATGTAAACACAGTTTCTAAAAGTTTTAAATTTTAAAAAGTTTCTTTTAACTAAACAAATGATTTCTGAAACTGCCAAAATGAAACTTTTTTTATGTTTCTCAACCTGAAATTTATGTATTTTTATGTGTATGTAGCAAGCTTCTCACAAAACAATAAATATCACATTTGATGTTACATCTCGTACCTTTTTCTCAAAAATTATTAAACATAAAGACTCAAAATTTTGACTGTATATTAATTACATATTTATATTTATACCGAAGAAAAATTTTTTGAATATATTAAATAGTTTTTTATTAAATATATTACTTAGTTTTTTCATTAAATATATTAATTAGTTTTTCATTAAATATATTAGTTAGTTTTTTCATTAAATAATATTAATTAGTTTTTTCATTAAATATATTAATTAGTTTTTTCGAAGACAAACTTTTAGTTCATTGAGCACCAATATGAATTTATTAAAAAATATTATTTTTTTGTTATGATATCTGCTTTCTAGTTAAATATTTTAAGAATATTTCAAAAATGTCACTTCAGTGTACACAATTGCATCTAAGAAACAGAGTACAGGCATAAAGTAAATTAACACAATTTTAAAAATAGAAATTTTAGAAAACAGTAATTATTATAAAAAAAACCTTACTTTGTCAAAGTAAGTATTCTGTACTACTTATTAATCCTTGCTTTTACCTTATTATGGATAGTTAACAAATGTTATCTTCATTATACATTATTCATATGAATTTTTTTTTATAATTATTTTGAAGTATTTGTGACTATATTAGATGTTGGAAATATATAGCTATTAAATTTATGATAGTCACAGAGTAACATTCAACATGGTCAACATTAAATGTTCCATCTACAAGCAAATGTACTTTTTTTTTTTCATTTTCACAAATAGTTCCTACCAACAAAAAACGTACCTATATATTTTATTTAAAAATTTACTAAATCATGGCATTTTTAAATAATCTACAATAATAACTTATTAAAACTAAATTTAAGTAAAGAAAACTAAATTTATATATATATAATTAAAAGTCTGTACAAATTAAACATAACTTTAAAATATCATTAGAACCATCAACACTTGGCACCAAAACCTTTTTAGCAAATCTAACAGTTAAACTTGCAGTTATTATACTGTTATCTAGTCCATTGTGCATGAATAAATAAAATAAGTACAGGCTTTGCAATTTTTTCCCAGGTTAAAAAAGACAATGTTTATACTTTATTTGTCAAAGTGGGCGTGGCACAACAGTTGATTATTTTTTAAAAGTTATTTTTATATATTTCTAATTCATAAAAAAATCAAATATGTTGTGTCACTGGAAAGGTCATGAATTGGAGATTTTAGAAATATCATAAAATCTCAAAATTGATAATCTGAAGATTTTTAGCCTGCTGACTGCCCTTAAACTTTTTATTGTAACCTTCTTTCAAGAAAATTTCAATTGCTATCAATCGCATGTTAGGAAAAAAAGTATGAGAATATCAGAGAGAAAATATATGAGCTAAGAATATTCAAGAATATCTTCTGATTTATTTTCGTATTTTTTAATTTGACAACCAAATTAATATGATTTAATAATTAAAATTTACAGGATGTAGTGCTGCCAAATTCAAACACGAACAATTAAAAATTATTCATTAAAAAAATATTGATAAAAAGGGAATTACTTGTTAAACAGTATAGGTGAAGGAGGTTGAATTTTGAGCTGTACGGTATATACAACCTGACATTATATAAATACATTAAGATAAATAGAATGAACTGGATGGTCCATGTGACCCGAATGCCTGATGACTTCACAATAAAAAAGGAACTGCTTTTTAGAACGACTGGAACCAAAAGATAGAGAAGACCAGGATTGAGATGGGCTAATTCTGTGGAATCTAACTTTCTCGCAATTGACGAAAAGAACTAAAGATCAAAGATCAATCAGAAGTCGTTATGGAGAAACCTTCAGAAAAAGACAACGGCTCATAACTGAAATGTTTAGTCATTTAAGATCATGTGATGAAAATATTTAGCCATTTCAAGATGCTAGATTTAAAATATTATGAATAAACAAGTAATATATATAAAAAAAAATTAATTCCCAATTCCTTTTTAGATCAAAAAGAAAAATTTTATTTTAGCTACTTTTCATTAAGTAGTTACCAGTAGCGCACACAGGAATTTTTGAAGGGAGGGGGGGGCGGGTCGAAAATCCACCATCCTTGTATCATGCTCCTTTTTGTTTTGTCGATTTTCGGGAACAAAAAACAGTAAAAAACTAATTATTGAATAAATAATTAGCATTTATTAATTAAATTAATCATTAATAACAAACTTGTAATTAAATTTTAGGTACTATATATTTAGAATTATAATAAATCGGAAAAAAGTCAAGGGCTTTGGGGGTCCGGACCCCTAGGACAGCCCCCTTGTATGCGCCACTGGTAGTTACAATTAATATAAAGATGAATATAAATAGGACAGAACCACAAAATTTAGTGGTAATTAATTTTTATTAATTATCGTTAAAGTATCGTATTGTCATCCAAAACAATCGTGTATATAAAATTTCAGTTCAATTGAATGTTTTAAAATGCGAGAAAAAAACTTTTCACGTTTTGACACAAGCCGCCAAAAATAATGCCAATGTGGCTGTACTTGTAATTCTTTAAATAATTCGTTTTAATCAATTAATTTTTATTAATTATAACTAAATTATTGTATTGTCATCCAAAATAATCATGTATATAAAATTTCTGCTCAATGGAGCGCTTTAAAATGTATTTTATTAACGATTGAAAATTCCACCAAGATAAATAAATAAATAGAGAGTGTAAGTTAATAGTGTGTAGGAATTGAAAAATAATATTGCGATTCAACTTGAACCGTAAATAAAGGAAAAGGAAGGAAATTCTTCGTTTTAAAAATTTATTTCAAGGATTTTAAGGCATTTAGTCTTATGGAGTAAATAAATGAAAGAATAATTTGCTAATAATATGTTATGAGTGGGATACCTGCCAAAAATCGGAATGCCACATTTAGAGTTATTTATTTCCATCGAAAATAATGCTAAAAGATCTGAAAATACTGAATTTTCAAATATATATTTTTTTAATTTGCAAGTTCTTTCTTCAAATTGACTCTACCGTGTGTACCCATTTTTCAGTTCCTACTACTAGCTCACAATCTCTCTATATATTTATTAACTTATATATTTATTTATTTATTTATTTATCTTAGTGGAATTTTCAATCGTTGATAAAATACATTTTAAAGCGCTAAATTGAGCTGAAATTTTATATACAGATTTATTTTGGATGGCAATACAATAATATAATAATAATTAATAAAAATTAATTGATTAAAACTAATTATTTTAAGAATTACAATTACAACCACGTTGACATCATTTTTGGTGACTTAGCGACCCTTTTGGCGACTTGTGTCAAAACTTGAAAAGATTTTTTCTCACGTGATAAAGCATTCAGTTGAACTGAAATTTATAAACACGATTGTTTTGGATGACAATACGATACTTTAATGATAATTAGTAAAAATTAATTACCACTTAATGTTGTGATTCTGTCCTATGTATATACATATTTATATTAATTGCAACCATTTAATAAAAAGTAGCTAAAATAAATATTTTCTTTGTTGATCAAAGTAGGAATTGACTTAATTTTTTTTTTATATTACTTGTTATATTATTTTTAAACTAAATATCTCAAGTACCAACCAAAGTAAGTTTAACTATTTCTGGCACTTAAGGTACTGTTGTAGTAAAAGTGCGGGAAAATATTTTCATGGAGAAAAAAAATTTTCTACAAAATTTCGAGTAATTGACTTAAACTATAGATAGTGTTAAGCTTAGGATAAAATATACATTTTCGCAAATCACAAATTTACATATATTTGCTAACTATAACTAAAATAGAAACTTTCATTTTATTTTCAGTGCCTGTAAGAGAAGTGCTTATCCGAAGTCTGGGTAACAAAACATACAATGGAATGATCGGTCCCTTTACGGAAGGAGAAAGGCTTACTCTGATTTGCGAAGCTGTGGGAGGTTAGTATAAGCTGATATGCTGATGCAACTTTTTATGACTCTGAAGCAAATTACTTCCTGTGATATCAAATACAGTCGAGTTGCGGTTTAAGGTATCCGACTACGTTCGGAACCGTGATTTTGCAAAGGCGTATAAATGGATAATATTAATGATATTTAGTGTCACTTAGATTAGAAAATGTATATAAAATCGTTTTAAGAATATTATTGCAATAAAAAATTATTTAAGTACAATATTTTGACAAAAAATGAACACAGAATGACCCATTTTCAAGATATTCTCCTTTTGTGAAAAATGCTTCTATTACATATATATTTGCCTGTATATAGCTCAAACCTCTGTACGAAGGCTCAACTAGAATTTTTGAAATATATAACTTAGAAGTGGGTTCATCCATGTTTTACGACAACAGAGGGGAGAAATTTTAAGAAAAAAACGCCGATAATTATTTCAATTGGTTGTAACTCTGACAATAATGTGAATTTTTCAAAAAAAAAACAAAAAAAATAGTCCAGACTCTCAGGAGAAGTCTTTACTATATATAAGCACACACACACACAAAATATTATTATAATAGAAGCATTTTTCACAAAAAGAAAATATTTTGAAAATGGATCATTCTATGTTCATTTTATGTCAAAATATTGTACTTAAATAATTTTTTTTTGTCAAAATGTCCTTAAAACAATTTTATACATGTATTCTAATCTAAGAGACACTAAATATCATGAAAATTATCCATTTATGCGCTTTTTATAATCACGGTTCAGAACGCAGTCGGATACCTTAATGAGATTAAAACCGTCAGTTTTATATTGTAATAATAATTCTGTATTTCTTTTTCAAATTGAATTCATTAAAGTGAAATTTAATAATAAACAAACAAATTGTAATCACGTCACAAAGACAGTTTACATATATTTTTTTTAATGAGATTATTGGAAAATGTAACAAAAATTTTGAATTCTAAAAAAAATTTTGATTCAATGTAGAAATTTTGAATTAGAAACTACCAAGAATATTTTGTCAATTACACATTTAATTTGATAAAGAATAAATTAAATCATAAAACCGTGAGGGTTATATATATATATATATATATATATATATATATATATATATATATATATATATATATATATATATATATCACTATCTACAAGAAAGCAATTTGAGGTGAAAGATAGAAAATGGAAAGGATGTTTTTACTCATCATGGTAGTAGGGGGAGCTCGTTTCCTCGAGCGACATACACAGGCAACCGTCAGAGATATTCTTCTCATTAATTGTTGTACAACAATAAATCAGTATTTTCTTAGACAGGTCAGTTTACCCACCAATTTTTATTCAGGCATTTCAGGTTTGATTTACTTTTGCACTTTTTAGGATATTATTGTTTTCAAAATATATTTTACGTTATAAAAAAATTCCATGTAAGAATCTGAAGAACTGAGTTCAGATATTTGAAACAACGCATAGTGCAGACGAAAATTAATATGGTCAGCAATTCCATATTAAGGAACTATTTTTTTCAATATTTGGGCATTAAGATATAAAAATTTAAGCTTCAGAACTCTGTAACTTATTCATACAAATAAATAAGCGTATTATATACTCTGCATCTCTAATTAAAATATTTAATTGAAAGGAAAACATTGATAAAAAAGATCTTAAGTAATTTTACAATTTCCTAAGGACGTAAGGATGCTAACTATGCGCCGCAATGTTTTTATCAAAGAGTCATAAAATAGATTTATTTATCGATTCGTTTCAAGAAGTCATTTTTCAATACCACTATCTAAGAATCTAAAATGCTGAATTTGCATTTTCTTAACTATGGTTTATTTAATATTTTCAATACATAAACTGTTGTTTGTAAGAAGTGCAACACCATGAAGGAATCATCAGAATTAAAAGAAATTTAATACCCAAACAACTTGTATTAGTACAAATAAATGACGAAATTTTCACAGCAAAAAACACAATATTAAATGTTCGAAATTGGTATTTGGAGTAGCTACCAAGCTCTGCAATAAGTGCTGCTATACGACAATGGCATGGAGTCAAACATATTTTGAATGTCTGCTTGTGGAAGAGAATTCCACATTGCTTATATGCGCAGCAAAAGTTTGTCTTTTCAAGAAGCAGGACAAAGATCACGAGCGAGATCTGACCAAACAAATCCCACACGCTCTCAATAGGTGACATATCCGGTGAATAAGCAGGTTAAGGAAGAAGTTGCATGTGTTGAGCTGAACAGAAGTTTTGAAAAGTCTTTGCAACATGTGGGCGTGCATTATCCTGCTAAAAGATAACTCCAGGGATGCCTTGAAGGAAGGGAAAGATTTCGGGCTGTAGCACTTCCCGGACGTACATTTTGCTATTGAGATTACCCTCAAATCGTAGCAAATTGATACGTCCATGATACGAAATTGCATCACAAATCATAACCCCGGGTGCTGGGCCACCATGTCGTTCTATAGCCAGCATTCACCAGCCACTCTGAAAGCCAGCATTCACCAGCATAGCGTCTAACACGAATGCAGACATCATGGTCCCACAAATTTGTAGCGTGATACATCTGCAAAGAGAACTTGGGGCCAATCAGCTTGCCAGACTCTGTGCTAATGAGCCCATTGCAGACGCAGCAGTCGATGATTTTCCGTGAGGGGGAGGTCCTGTAGAAACACACCCTTGTACGCAATCCACGGTGCAGCAGACGTCGACGAGTGTGCGTAGCCGACATTAGTACACCTGTAGCAGTAGACCAACGTTCTGCCAACTGCCTGGAGGAAGCTATAAGGTCATTTACCGCCATGCAGAGCTTGTGTCGATCGTCGCGTGCTGACGTCACCTTCCGTCATCCACTGCCAGTTTTTCGAGTTGTTCGGTGCTCGTCGGTTCACTACTTCCAAACTCGCATCACTGTGGAAGAGTTCCGCTGCACACGAGCTCCTATTGCGCGATATGAAAATCCTCCTTTTCTATAGCCGATAATCCTTCTCTGTTCAAACTCCTTAATTTGTTGGACTTTCTCCGTATTTCGTTGTGGAGGCATACTTATGTCTCACTGAACGTTCGCCACTAATAAATAATCATTAACTTATTTCAACGTCCCACTTCAGCCCTCTATTTATACGCTTTCAGCATCAGTTCAGAGATCGCTGCACACGCCACGTATGCGCAGTGGCTCTGAAACTTTACTATTTTACGTAATGTCCTATAATCCTTATTCATTTAAGTTTGATGATTCCTTCATTGTGTTGCATTTTTTTACAAATAACAGTGTAATAACAAGCGCTTAAATTTCTTACCGGTTAATTTTTGTCATATTGAAGGTTATTTTAAATATTCAAAAAGAACTAGCTGTAGTTCTAAGTTGTACTTATAAATTAATGGTCTGAAAAATTAATCCATTTATTAGATTTATCTAAATGTAGACGTACTACCTATAAGAGCAGTTTTTCAATTTATCATGCAAAATGAAAACTCATTTATCTTACGCTAAAGAAGACAAAATATTGGACAGATTTTACTCTAAAAAATAAGTTGATAGTAACAAAAAAAATAATCATGGGAAATATATTATTCATTTTAAGAATATGATAAATCAGAATATTATAATAAATTAACTATTTTTTAAAAAAAAAAAGAAACGCATGCTGAATTTAGTTTAGAGTCTCATATGAGATGAGTGATGTTAACCGGAATTTGTTACTTTGTAATTTATGATTGTTCATTCCATGTCTATAAAATGCATCCAGTGTCAATAAAGCCATTGCTCAAAGTATGTGTTGTCTTCTCTCAGGCCGTCCTCTTCCAACAGTGCTTTGGAAAAAGGGCTCAAGTATCCTCCAGGGATCCATTTCCACAAGCGAGCAGGGATGGATCAGGAACGAAATCGTCTTCGATCGGTTAAAGAGGCAGGATTTATTTACTGAGTTGCTTTGTCAGGCCTCCAATAACAACCTCACGGCCCCTGTCCATTCGTCAGTGACCATTGACCTCAATTGTGAGTACATAAGGTATACGCATATTCGAAGTAATTTCACTAATGTTTTCATTTCATTCTAACCCAAATGTTATGTTTGTATTTTTGATGTGCTTTCGGAAGCGAAGGCTTCTATATAATTTAATTTATACCATCTGCTATTGTGCCACTGATATTATTGGCTGTAGTGATTAAGTCAACTGAGGAATCTCTCAAATAAGAATGAACCCATTTAGCATGAAGGTGTCAATCTCAATAGTTTTACCATAAAACAAAGTGTTGCACACAAACTATTTTCCAGTTTCAAGTGACTTCCAGGTAAATAATGATGAAATGCTATTAAAGCTGTATTATACCAGTTATGCTAGAATAAGATCTCATGCATACAATGACGCTCTTTTTCAAAAAATTGTGATTATCTTCGTTTAAAACAAAGCCTGTATTTCCATCTCTAAACTTTCGTAAGAATTGTAAGCATACACAAGATTTATGTATTGATTACAATCTTTAAAAAGTTACTCAATGTGACCAAATAAAATGTCTTATATTACTGAACTGCCCCCTTACTTTCATGCCTGAATTCTGTTTTTTGGTATGGTTATTATTTCTCAGGGAAGCAATTATCCTATAATAGGTATAGATTTTTTTTTTATGTCTGTTATTCACCAAACAATCAGTCTTCTTGATTTCAGACTTAAAAGCACATCATTATGTTATATTTGATCTAGATTAGCGATACTCAACCTGCAGCCCACCGAGCTTTTTTAAGTGGCGCGGTCATGGCCCTCTCTGAGAAATTAATTTATTTATGAAAATTTTATAATTGTTTGTGAGAAATACTTTGTTAAGAAATTAAACATATGGGTGCGAATTGAATATTTTTTTTCTGATTAGTGATAATAAACAACAGTGGAGTAGCGACCACTTTATGAATGAAACTAAATTTTAACTATCTTTCATATCTTACAAGCGAAAAATATTCTAAAAAAATAGGTTATTTCAAGGCGATTGACGTTGACTACTTTGTAGTAAAAACCAAGCATGGATCAGTAATTATTTGATTTGTCATGAAAGTGTTGTATTTAAAAAATACCAATGAATAGGAATTGTTCAGTGACACTTTTCCTCGAAGATCTCTTTCAAGAGGTGATAAAGGGCCTTTCTTGAATAATCTTTACAACAGAAAAAAAGTGTTTTGTCAGTGGTAATGTCACAGCAGTAACAAAGGCACCCTATGAAATTTGTTATATTATTGGTAATTGTTTGAAACCGTTTATTGATGCAGAAATTGTGGAGTGATTCTTAAATGCTTACAATTTAGAAAAATTCAGTGACAAAAATAAAAAATAGAAAAAAATAATTAAAAAAAGCAAAATAGAGGAGATTTACTACTGTTGAGGCCCGCGTGAAATATCAAACATATATGTGCGGCTCAGCAGAAAAAAAGGTTTAGTACCCCTGATCTAGATGAAAATACTTATACTTTTCGGGAATATTTAAGAAGTGTTGGATGACAATTACTATTGTATTACATTTTTTTTTTTCTTCAATTTTTAAAAATACTTCTTTTAAAAACAAAACCTATTTTAAAGTAAATAATTAAACCAAACTAAACACATTGGGGCAACATCATAGGATAGCCAAGACCTAATGTGCCTAGCTCATTATTCAAGACATTGGGTGCTGAGGTGCATGAGCAGATATTCCGGTCAGGTGATCCGTCTGTTATGAAATCCCCAGTGCTTAGCTCCCAAGCAAAAGCTTCGTATTTATTTATCGACCCACTGAAGGAATACAAGGCTGAGTCGACTTTGCCCAGTCCGGGATTTAAATCCTCGACGGGTGACAAGGAAGCGAAATACACTACCACTCATTCACCGGACTTCAAAACAAATAATTGGAAGAGATAAAAAAAAATATTAACATACTTTATTCTATTCAGACATGTTACAGATTTCAGAAACAAAGTAGAAATTTCATAGCATTAGCAATAATTTCATTTCAGATAGAGGAGCTTTGAATGGGGCTCTCCTGATTGTAGAAAGTAATCAGACAGTAAAAATAGTAAGGTGACCAATCGTCTTTCTTCTGGGAGGACAGTCCTCCTTTTCAATACTTTACAACTAATTTGTTTATCTGTATATTATTTAAAAATTTAAACACTGATAAACTAAAACTATGGGAAAATAATCATATTGAAATTGATAAAAGATGGGTGGAAATTTTTAACTATTTTAAAAATGAACACATTCCATATGAAAATTTAGTTGTTCTTGTTGAACTTACGTTGTGTTGCCCTGGAACTAATGCAGCAGTAGAAAGAGCTTTTTAAATTGGTAATGATTTTTGGACAAGTGAGAAATCAAGATTGAATGTTGATAGTTTTAGCTGCAGCACTTACCGTAAAATTCAATATGAAGAATATTTCTTGCTCCGATATATTTCCAGTATTTTATTAAAAAATGATGTTTTGACAAGAAATATTCATTCAATGGAAAAATATCCCTTTAATTAAAAGGGATGAAAACAAAATTGTTGTATATTTTTGTTTAAATTAATAAAATGCTTCATTTATTTGCGATTTTATTTTTCTTAAATTTTTTGTCTTTCTTTTCATTGCTTAAATTTTAAGCAAGAACGTTTAATTTAATTATCTATTTAAAAGTACAATAGACATCTTTTTGACCAGTTTCAGTACAACAGGCTTCTTTGTTGACGAATCAATTTAGATTTAAATGACGTCTTTTTCTCGTTTCCTTTCGTTTTGCTTTAAATGAGCTGAAATGTCCGCAACGGTGTATTTTGCGATAATTACATTATGCGAAAAGAACGTTTGTAAGAGTATTTCTGTTACTTTTAATAATTCTATGCAGATATATCCTATAATTTGGCTTAAACTATGACTTCATTATCCAGGATAGTACTTGGCCTTATCATAGTCACTTAAGAAAGTACAGAATTCAAAACTAATCTTGAGTTCTCTCATGTCATGAATAATTTTGCTTGGATTTAAAATTCTCATCAAATAATTCTTACCCACGGATATGCATTAATTGAAATACTGAGACTATTAAGGTATACGAGAGTATTTTGAGCGATAATTTTTTTTTCTCTTCTAACACACTTTGATATAAGTAGTCAAACACATACACAGAGATTTTCCAATTCCTTTTCTATAGGGAAAATGATCGTTTAATTAAAATAAAAAGCTTTAGAGCTCTTTCCCTTTTTTAATGTTTACATTTATTGCATCATATTTAAATTAACGAAAATCAGTATAGCGTGTATTCAATAAAAGTGTTTATCCTTGAAGCAAAATAAAGCAGCGTGTTTCGGTGTACCATGAACTTTGTTTACTCAATCTCTTGAATTAAATGCTACACAGAATCTGTTTTGAATAATTCTCGGATGGAACTTTCATGGAATCTGTTTATTTTGAACAAAAGTCTCTAAGGAAAGACTCTGAAGTGGAGCAAGTTATTAAATCCCATGCATTGACTCGGTGTGTTAGTAATATGCCTTCCCTTTCAATACATTTAAAGTAAAATTAAGATTAATTATTCAGAGTAGGAAAATTGTTAGATATGACGAA
>BMAV01025029.1:26856-38813 GCA_019973955.1 Trichonephila inaurata madagascariensis | reverse complement strand
CATTTGTGTTTCAGAGTAACATCAAAGGAAATTTTGAAATCCCCAAAAAACCAAATAGATCCTTTATAATCAGTCTATGTTATCGCCCAAACTCTTAGAAATTTTAACAACTATTTGGCTGAAAAATCCATAGCAGAGTGCAAAAAAATATTATTTTGTTCAAACAGGTATAGAACGATTTCCCATTTTGGAATACATATTATATCATTTGGCAATGTCTTCTGATTTTAGGTAAATAGTGGACTGAAGAAAAATGTAACCTCCAAATATAATAAAAGTTATATAACAATTTCATTTAGAATTACTGGAGAAAGATAAATTGGAAGAAAATATTTTATATCAGTGCACTACTCGTTTTTGGCATGATTTTGAAATTACGCCGTATTTTCTGGAAAAATTAATAGCATGCTGAAGTTAAATTAGTAATTTATATATATAAATTATCTAAGGTAGATAATCCAAGCTTGGAAATACACAATAGTCCCAACTCTTTTTTTACACAATTTTGAAATGACACGGTTTACCAATATACTTTTTTACACACAAAATTTTGTTCTTGTATGAATTCCTCTTTTTTTTTTCTTCCATTCTAATTTTGACAGTTTAATCAGAAGATGGTCGGTTTATGCCCACATGTGTGAGTGACTTGATCTACTTCATGCTTTTTTTACTTTATATTCTAGAGTTTTGGAGAATACTTGATTTTTATAATCACTTTTTCCTTTATTTTGTTGTACACAATAGTACTTTGTTCTTCAGTATAATTGCATTTTGTATTAAAGTGTTCAGTTAGTAGGATGCATTAAATAATTTCAATAAAATACTAAAAGTTGATGTTCAAGTTAATTATTTTTTTAATTCAATGGGGAAATTTCCAGTATTATCAGGGCATTATAGTAGAATTGAAAATGCACCACATTGTGCAAATATTTCTGTATAAACTCATGTAAGGAAAAAATTTGACAGTTGTGGAAGCATGGAGAAAGTTAGAGATTGTGGATTATATTACACATGCTTCTTTTGCTATTAAACAGTCGTGCTAATTGGTTTTGAATGCTCGTTGCAGAAAAATTTTGCCAGCATGCATAAAAAGTGGAAGTTTTGTTCTACAAAAATCAGTTCTATGTTCTGAAATTATAACTATCAAATGAAACTGGTGGTGAAGGTTTTAATTACATGAAAAACACTAATTTTAGTTTTTTTTTGTAATCAAAATGAATTGTTTTTGTTTTATAAATATGTAACTTGGATTTCATTATTACATTTTTTGCACGGTTTTCTACTGTGGTAGAAAAACAGTTGTGTGTACTAACGTTAATTGATGTAAAAAGATTTGAGCTGACTTTATCAACCTGAAGGCATAGTTAAAAAATTTATTACAATCTTTGCTAACTAAACAGGCAAATCATTTTAGCATAAAATTACCTGAAAAGTACATTTATATTATATAAGCAAAATCGTAAACATTGGGTGACAAAAGCCTATCAGAATGTTTCAACAAGCTTAAATCTTAAAAACTATTGAAGACAAAATAAGGTTCATTATTTTTATTAAATCACCATAAACAGTTTCAAGCAAACCAAAAATACATGTCAGAAAATCTTAATTTTGCCATTTGTATTTCAATAGTAACATTAAATGAAATTAAAAAAATTGCCTAAAACAAAGGGGAAAAAAACATACTTATCATAAAATCCTGTCAACTAATTTCGCCAAATTAAGACGTAGCCAAATGCAGAAAAATGTTGTGTTCCAACATGCACAGAACGATTTCCCATTATTTAATGCATATTGCAGCATTTGGCGACATCCTTTGATTTGAGGTAAATGTTCAACTGAGGAATACTGGAGAAATATAAATCAGTAAGCTACTTGTTTGTCGTGTGATTTTGAAATTGCGCCAAATAGATCTTTTACCACCTGTCTTATGTTAACATCATAACTTATAGAAATTTTAACTATTTGGCAGATAAATCTATAGCCTACAGATGTCAAATATAATTATAATCTTCACTTAGTAAAGAGATAAATAATTTTAGCTTAAAATTACAGAAAAAATACGTCGTAATTTATAAGCAAAATAGTAAGCGTTGCGCGATACTGTCGGAATGTTGCCAAACCTACAAAACAAAATTTGAGTTGTTTAAAGAATAATCATAAAAAAAAATTATTTATTCAAAAAATAATCCTTACTAAGTATTAAAGAACAGAAAAATTGGATAAGTATTCCAACCAATAAACGTAACAATAGTAAAAATATGTAATAATCTTGAAAAACTGCATGTAAAGCAGAGATTCCCAAACATTTTTGCCTCATATACCCCTTGCCATGTTTTTTGGCATAGACTAGACCCCTGCTTTTCTAATATTGAATTTTTATGAATTTATCAACTTAAATGCCTTTTTTACAGCTAGTATAGAGCTATTTACTTTACAGGAATTAAATTTCTCACTGTATTAAAGTATAGTATTTAAAACTTAAGAAACATGTGTTAATTAATTAGATTTAAATTTAATTAATACCTAAAGTAACTGAATAACAAACAAATGCTTTTAATGGGAGGGAGGAATCTGGTGCTTCAATAACAAATTTTCAATATTTGATATCAGTCTTGTCAGGTTTTGCCCTAAATCTCCTCTGTTAATAATGACCAGTTTTTTTGAGGGGGGTCCCCTTTCTTTTTTTTTATTTTGGGAATTGGCAACCGTGCTTTCACTAGGAAAAGCAATTAAAAACTTTCCCACAATATTCTATAACAGGTTTGTCTTTTTAAAGCCAAAATAACTTTGTATCTGTTTCTAAACTTTACTCTGAGAACTTCCTTAGGGCCTATTCCAATCAGTTCCTATCGTAATATGAATTTTTTTTTCAATGTGAACCATATGAATTGATTGTGACTATGGTAATACAAACCATAGTCAAAACAATTTCTAACCCAGTTCCAAAATCTGAATAAAAGGCATTTAAATGCTGAACGTAGATTAAAACATCCTGATGGATTGTGAGTGACAAATTGAGAAAATTCACGACCTGCAATGTTATGCTGCTTTAGCTTAATTCTGGAAAGAAACACTAAAATATTCCTTGTTTTAATAAATTCTATGCTATCACCTTATAACTGCAATTTAACTTCATTAAATTTAGTAAGTAAATCTGTTAAGTAGGTAAAATCTGGTTTCTACTTGATTAAATTTTCTTTTAAAATTAAAGTCACAATCTGGTTTAATGATAGCAACTATAATAGACCCCCAAATTACTTTTTTGCGTACGTGGACCCTTAGGGGTCCATATAGACCACTTTGGAAATCACTGCCATAAAGTATAAATTTTCACATTTAGTGAGAGACATGACATCATACCACCAGAAAATCACTTAAAAATTAATTTTTAAAAATTTAGAAAGAATTACGAAACAGTAAATACATCATAAAAACCTGTCCGGATACAAATGTAACGTTATGTCAAAATTTAGAGGAAATGGTCCAGTAATTTCAGAGATCAGCAGCTTTGAAAAAACAGACATTATGTTTTTATTTATATAGATATTTTTGAAATAAGCATCTGGGATCATTTGATTTTCATTTAGTTAATGTTTTGATAATATTTGTGTTTCGAAAGTATTTATGTTTCCACCATGTACCAGGATTACCTTATATGAAACCATGAACATGGTAGATTTTAGCCATAATTAAATGACAGATACTTGCATTTTTAATTATAACAAGATTTTTATGAATTTCGGTATTATAGATATTATATGTGTAGACTTATATAGTGTGCAGTAATCTTCTCTATAAATGATCGATTTTCATTTAAATTTGCATGCTTCTAAGTATTGTTTTGTACTTCAGTTTCATAACTTTGAATAAACTCTTAAAGTATTTTGGCCAGGGGTGAAATTTTATTTATTTTTTTCAATAAACATCCATTTGTAATATTTGTTAACAATCAAAACTGTTAAGTGTTACAATTTAAATCAATTGGTTTCAAAACTAAGGAATCTCATAGTGGCTATTTAAAATATTTCTCTTTTAACAAATTCATTGAAAAGTGAAATAGCTACTTTTCAAACTGATACAACAAGTTATTTCTGTAGATTGATTGGATAATTTCTAATAGAAAGGCTTTACTGGCTTCATGATACAAAAAATCATTCACATTTTGATTTGATAGAAAAACACCCTCTATTAAAGCATTTCTTCTGCTGCAGAATTTTCTAATGAAAAATAGCCAAAAAAAATGGATTTAATTTTATAATAACTACATTGAATTTATATGTATTATATAAAATTTAATTCTTATTTTTTTATTAGTTTAAGTAAAGGCATTTAAGAGCATGTATGACTGCACTGTGTCTTATTAGTAAAAAAAGGAATTTGTAGGCTTCCATTCAACTTTCAATTACAATTGGTTAGGATTTATATTAGCTTCACTATGTTTAGTAGTCATGTTCATTATTTAGGGGGTCATTTCTTTCTTTACCTTTTTTCTTTTATCATTGTTTTATATATCTGTTTATTAGAGAATTGGGTAACTTTTCCCTTTTCATTTGTTTTCTTCTAATAGGTTGCTTTACATTACAATACAATAAAATATATTTCTTACCACTTTCAAAAATTACTACATCAAAGCCTATCATAGCAGGATTTTAAGGCAAATCTCTTTCTGTAGGTATTTCGTTCAGAGACAGTGACATGCTTGGAAGAGTTTGAAACAGTTAATTCAAGCACATCTAAAATTATCTGTTAATGTCTCCGTAATTTTTCCAAAGACTTGAATATAAATAGCTCACTATAGAATTTTGAATCTTACTGATTCGTAGAAATCTTTGTTTATTGGAATTGTTTCAACGATAATTAATTGAATTAGCTGAGGTCGTAAAACGTATAAGAAACAGGGTTAAGATTCATATATAATTATTAGATAAACAAATTGTGGGAATTCTTTTGACTCATCCTGTATGGATTTGGTCACTGGATTCAAGCTGCTCGGTTGTCATTTTTTTGTTTTAACCTTATTTTAAAATAAAGAAATCAGTTGCCAAAACATCTCTGCATATTCCTTCTAGTACAATATTCAGATTTCAAGTGGTGAATATTAATGTTACACCCTCTCATATTTCAATATTTAAATTAATTCAGATAATCTTACATGTACAAGTAACAATTAAGTCCTCTCCATCTTTTCTAACCTTTTACCTTATGCTTCTTCTACCGTTAAAGAGGTTTCATTTGTCAGTACAAACTTTATTTTTTTTTTCCATTTTCATACATATTAGATTTAAATTTTGGATCCAGATTCCTTCAAAATATAAAGTAAAATAATTTGTCACTCTTAAAATGTTTCTGGTGTGTGATAATTGCTTGTAAACTTCCTAACCAAATATTTGTATGTTGAACTCTGATTCCAATAATGTGGTATATTGCTTATTGAATTAAATCGGTCTTTGAATTACAGGTGAAAAGTTGCATCTTATGATTTTGGCAGTTATAATTATAAGGTCCATCACCATTCACTTCAATGCTGGTCAAGGACAAAGTTTTTTTTTTAACAATGCCATAAAAGGGAATCTGAAAAAGCATTGATGAAAATTTCAGTTTTCTTATCTCAACCCACCATAAGTTTAATATGATCAAGTAACAAACTTTTTATCTAGATTGATGGATTTCTTATGTACATCACATTTTGAAGCAAGACGAGAGTAATATCCAGTGGACCTTGTAATTTTAACCCTTAGTGAGGCAAAAAGGCCAACACCTGAGCTTGCAACCAATTCTCGAAACTTGAGATCTATTAGCTTGGATAGAATTACCATGCATTCCATGGATCTCCTACGTGATGAGTTTTTAGTTGCCACAGGTTTGTGCGACCCACTGGAGGGCCAGAATGATGTCTTTCACGAAATTTCAGCAATGACTGAACATTCCTTGGATAAAGTTAATGAATAAAATATCAAACTTATATATTTTTTAGTGTTACTATACTTCAAGCATAGGCTAATTCTTGTGTAATTTCTTATGTATATTATCTTCTTCCTAATATACACAAGAGGATAATATACTCACAATCCTTCATATTATTTTAGTTTAATATATTGCTTTTGCTAACCTGATCATAATTGTGAAATATATTTTTAATTATTCATATTTAGTATATATTTTAGATTATGGTTGATCTAACAAAAATGCTATCGAAAAGCCAAAACATCTCCAAATATCAGAATAAAATTTCTTAGTTGATTTTTCATTTTACGCTAAGCTGTGATGTCCAGCTGATTTTTTTTTTCTTCTTAAATTTTAATGTGATATAAAAATTTTGTTTACATGTTTAAAAATATATAGAAGAAATATTTTTTTTTTCTTTTCTTTTTGCAGAAAGTTGTTAATGTAAACTGGTATTCAGAACAAGAGTGCAAGAACCATTTTCTTCATTGTGAATTTTAATACAGATTTATGTAGTCACATCTAAAAAAAACTTGTGAAATTAGCAAAATGGCTTTTTCTTCATTTGATAATTCAACACATTTACTTGTTCTAGATAATGAAAAGCCCCATGTTTGTGAAATATGCAGCAAAGCTTTTCCTCTAAAGAAGAATTTATTAAGGCACCTGCTTATTCATACCAGGGAAAAGCCTTATGCTTGTGAAATGTGCAACAAGACTTTTTCTCAGAGTACTTCTTTAAAAGTACATTTACGTGTTCATACCAAAGAGAAACCTTATATTTGTGAAGTATGCAACAAGTCTTTCGCTCTAAATTATTCTTTAAAAAACCATTTACGTATTCATACCAAGGAAAAGCCTTATGTTTGTGAAATATGCAATAAGTCTTTCTCTCAAAATAGCCATTTAAAAGCACATCTGCGTGTTCATACCAAGGAAAAGCCTTATGCTTGTGAAATGTGTAACAAGACTTTTACTCAAAAAAGTTATTTAAAAAGACATCTTCTTGTTCATACAGAGAAAAAACCATATGTTTGTGAAATATGCAACAAGGCTTTTTCTCAATTTGGCCATTTAGAAGCACATTCATGTATCCATACCAAATAAAAGCCTTATTCTTGTGAAATCTTGCTTTTTGCCCAACTGTTATGCATTCATACCAATGAAAAGCCTCATGTTTGGGAAATAGGCTTCCTCTCAAAGAAGTCATTTAAAAACACATTTACATTACATATTCATACCAATAGGAAGTATCATGTTTTTAAAATATACATCAAGTACTTTTCTGAAAATAGTAATTATAATGTACATTTTCGTATTCGTACCAAAGAAAAGCCCACATATATGAAATATGCATCAAGACTTTCTTTCTCTTATGGTATTTTCAAAGTGTATTTATATACAGTTGCGGATTAAGCTAGTTGGTGGCCCCTAAGCTAAAAAATTGAAAATCTGAAACAGTGAAAAGATTTGCTGACCTTGAATTCTCAAAATAAAATGTATAGCTAAAAAAAATTAATGACTCAGAAAAAATTCTAACTTTATTTTAAGAAAATTGAAAATCTTAAAAGCGTACAATTTTGCTATATAACTTTACATCGTGATTTCTCTTTGGAACATTCATAGATTATTTTTGCAGTATTTATTTGGTTCAAAACATCCTGATCTATATATAGTATGGCCATGCTATTCAGTTTGTCTTCTCCCATACTTCGTAATTTGTAATGCTCTTTAAAATTAAAAAAGATCTCTCACCTGATGCATTTGATATCGGTATAGTTAAATAAATTTAAAGTAAAAAAACTTTTTAAAAAAAGCTTTTATTTAAATATGCTAAAAAGAATAAAATGAACTTTTAAAACTTTTTTGATTATCAACTTATAACGTCATTACACAATTTATGATATAAAAGCTTGTCACGAGGTTTAAGTAGTCATATTTACTTAGTTTGAAAATTTTAAAAATTAAAATTAATCAGATCAAGTTATTTAATGTACTTGTTTATCTACTCAGGTAAATCTTGCGACAAGCTTTTATATCATAAATTGTGTAATGATATTATAAGTTGATAGTAAAAGAAAAGTTTATTTTATTCTTTTTAGCGCATTTAAAATACAGCTTGTTTTTAAAAATGTTTTTTTTCACTTTAAATTTATTTTTTACTTTTTAGTTATTGCTGTACAGGTTTCTCAGTTTGTTAATCTCATTCAATGCATCATGGTTGCAAGGTCGATTGCCAGTTAATTTCGAACAGGCTAGCTTGAGGGTACTTAACCTTTTTTCCCCTCCGAGCCACATACATGTGATGTCAATTTGCCCTGAAACCGATTTTTGACGCCAAACCTTTGGCTTTCTGCAAAATCACGTTTTTTATTAAAGTTATTATTTTTTTGCACTATCTCAATGTCAGTACCATTTGTGTCACTGATCAACATTCCAAGCAAAAATTTAAAGAAATTCAAGCAAGTTCGAACTCCGCGAGTTTCAAACAGAGCCCCGTGATGCTTTTAAATTCGAATGGATGAAAGTTGGGCAATGTTCGTTTTGCAACCAGACACAATGTCATCGTTGGATTGCAGTGCAAAGCATGTGCGCTGTTCTCCACCAACCTCTCAATTCCATTTTTCACTTATAATTGGCTATTCATCCTGGAGCAAAGCTCACTCATGTTTTATCCGTGATTGGCTATAGGTGGCTCTTCCCACATCCTGTCTGTAAAGTATAAAAGGCAGACTCATTTCGACGCTTCACATCGAGTTAGTTAGACTCTCGTCTGGGACTCGATAGCGTAAGGACGTGCATGACATACGCTCCTGTATACGATTTTCGTTCTCAGTGTCTGCAATAGAATTTCAAATTCTTCAATTGCAATTTGTGCTCTTTTTAGAGTGGTAAGCTTGGGCCAACGACCTAATTTGACCTTTTACCATCTAACGACTTTTTAGACTTGACATGGAATTGAATATGGACCAGCACCTGGAACACGGAAATGGAATGGACCTATCTCTGCCTCTCTCGACGAACACCTCCCGGCCTGGAACTCCACAGCACTCCAATTGTCAACAGCTAAAGGATACTGCCTACCTGATAAAAAAAAAGAAGCCATCCTCATCCGAATACCAAAAGGCTGCCACAAACGCCCTACGAATCAAGGGAATCGCCGACGAAACCTCCATGAATGAACTACAGAAACTGGAAGCTCTACGAGCAAGTCCAAAGTGTGGTAAGTGAGTTCTCCTTTCTACTCTCCTGTGATACCCCTGGCTGTACAGAGCATGATACCCCTCATAACACTTCGGTTAATAATCTAATGCAAGACTTCCCACCACTGCGTAAGTCTACTTCAGTTAAAAGAAAAGAGAACAACGATGGGTTTATGTCACCCATCAATCGAGGTTAACTAAAAATCATGAGGACTAACTCAAATCCCAAACTAAATTTTAATCTAAACTTAAACAACAAATTTGCCGCCTTAGAAAATATGGAACCCAGTATCGAACCTATGAGGTTGATTCATGTGACGTCACGATCACGTGATGAGAATGGCACGTGCATATGTTTTGGTTTGTTTCCCGCTTAACTCTAACTTAATACTTCTTTTGTGTACTATTTTGCTCTTGTTCTTTTACATTATACCCACTAAAATTTCGTTTTTTACTATAAATGGTTACTCGATTACAGTAAAAGATAAGATGATTGTATTGGAAAAAAATCTTTTTTAATATCCCGGTAAAAAAATTCAAGTGTTTAGTAAACATTGATAAGATGATGAAGCATAAGGATTTTAAACCATATCCTCACTTATTATGCTCTGACCACTTTGAATAAGCTTGTTTTCAATACCAAACATGTAGAAATCGTCGCCAGCTCCATTCCTACTATTTTTGTGTTCACAAAAGAAACTTCTGCTAGAACGAATTTGGATTGATATCTATAGGAATGTAAATACTTTTTGTTTATTTTAAATTAAATTATATAGAGAACATATAAAAAGATAAAATATATTTAGTTAACTTAAATTTTAATTATTTTACACATCTTCAGAATAGTTAATAGAGATATTTCTGTATTAAATTATCTAAAATAAAAACACAAGAATCTGATATGTAACCCTATCTCTCTCTCTATATATATAATGTATTATACTACACATAATTTTACACTCTTTTGGGAATCAAAAATTTTGAAAAGCATTCACTACAGAAATGAAAAAATATCTTAATTTACTACAGGTTCATTAATGTGTATTCTTGATAAATTATATACCACTTTCAAACATTATAAATGCAAATTACCATTTACCTTTTGTAAAATTATAAGTAAAAAAATTATGTAACATTTTTAAAGCCTTTATTCACAGCACCATTTTAGTAAATGATATTATTTATCGAGAATTTCATTCTGAATGTGGTAAAAAATAAGGCATTAAAATTTTTTAATTAAATTGTGTATATTATAGAAGATAAATTTGTGTGTATATATATTGAATAAAAGTCCTGTTCTCTCCTGCATAGTCAAAATAATAAGTCATTTTTGAATCCATAATTCTTTTACACAAAAAATAAAAATTATAAAATATTTGTGTGGTGTATCTATTTATTATGTAGTAGTATAAAGGTTTCTTAACACAACATGTTTTTCAAAATTTGACTGGTATAAATTTGTCACACAGATGTACAATTTTTTTTTTACTATGGATAACATTTATTGGTATTTGCACAAGGATTATCAAAATGTAAAATTCATTAATTTTGATAAGTTTTACATATAGACTATACACATATTATTGAAGTGTATTGAAGAAATCTATGCAACCCCAGCTGAAATGTATTAAGAATAAGAATACTCTGGATTTTAATTTTTACATAAGTATTTAAGTCTAAAAGGTTCATCAGTATTGATACTATCCTGCTTATAAATTTAAGTCCTGAAAAAATTTGTTGCATTGAGTTATTTACAAATATTGACCCAAGAAGTGTATTTAGATCAGTTCTATGATATTTATCAGTAATTAAGATCATGAAACCAAATATGATTTTACAAATAGACATTTGATTCCGTAGGATATATTTACTTTCTAAAAGCAATAGAAATATTCGAAATTTTAATATAACTTTTTTCAAAATTCTCTATTTACCCTTAAATGAATAACTCAACAAATTGCTGTTTGCAATAATCTACATTAATGGAAAATTCAGTAAAAAAAAGGTAATTTCAGAAAAAAATTTCAAAATTATTTTTAATGGGTTAATTGTCCAAAATCACTGATATTTTTGTGTGACGTGCGTTGAAAGGGCAAATTTGGAGCACTTGTATAGTATAATATCGATTAATTTCTTCAAATCATAAAACCGCCAAATGCTGCGATATACAACCAATAGTGGAAACTGTTCATGATCATGTTTGAACACAGTAATTATAGTGATATAATTTTTTTTAAAATTCGGATGTCTTTTTGCTTGGCGAAATTAGTTGGCAGTTTAATACGTATGTTCCAAATTTTGGAATGGTATGAGTACTGATTTAGCATTTCTTAAACTTTGAACTAATTAATTTTATATTTGAAGTTAATATATTTTCAAACTGCAGAGCAAGAATTCTAAATCTATTTTCTTAATGTTGTTTCATTTTCAATTTTTTTTAGTATAAATATAATTATGTATAAAAGGGATACTTTAGATGCATAATCAGTGATAGCAAAATAACATGTCAGTACATTAATCCAAATAAGTTTCAGTTTGGATGAACTGAAGTATATTTAACACTATACATACAATAACTGGTAGAAATAGGTATGCATTAAGTGTTGGTATGTTCAGTGTAAAAAAATCAAATATTCCCATTAAAACAGAAGATAATGCTTCGTATATTTTAGAGGAACAGATTGTAGGAATTTTGTAATTAGTGTGAAATTCAAAAAAAAAAGAAAATCCTCTTCAATTTTATTTTGATGTAGTATATGCAATGTAAAGATTTATTAATAAAAATAAAAATTATTGTTAGGAAAATTAGGG
>BMAV01025029.1:7051-17288 GCA_019973955.1 Trichonephila inaurata madagascariensis | reverse complement strand
TTGATTTTAATAAATATAAATATTTTTTTAAAAGGATTATTTCTATTATTTCATTACTAAATGAATTCTTTGTTAATTAAAAAGTTCATCGTCTATTATTTTGGATCAAAATACAGTTTAGAGACATTTTTAAGCGAACTATATGTAACGATTGATTGATTCATGAAAAAATCTTAAATCTATTTTATTATTTTAAATTCTTAGAAACTACCTATTATTAAAAAATGATGAACGTTTTTTGTTTTACTCTTAGCACATCAGAATCGCTTCTCATTAATAATTTATTAATTCTAAAGCAATGTGTTTTTTTATAAGTCATGCATCGAAATTTGAAGCTATATCTTATCTGTGAGAAGGAGGGGAAGATAGAACACAATAATTTTACACTAAAAAAAACAGTGTTCGGTCTATAGAGAGAGGAAAGAAACCTGTCTTAAATTAAAAATAAGTGGAATGGAACACAAATTTCGAAAAAGGGAAATTTTTTGACATAGTTTTAGAAATCACTCACATTGTGCAAGTACAAACACACACACAGAAATCCTGGTGTCATGAGGAAAAGAAAAGGCCCTAGCAACGCCGGGCTAAGAGGTGGAGGGAGGGAGTCATTTTGAAAAAGAATATTAGAAGTACTGATTTTGAGAAGAAGAAAAAAAGGGAAAATTTATAAAAGTAGAGAAAGCCTGTGCAACGCTGGGCCATGCAGCTAGTTGGATCAGTAAATGACGTCCGTATTTGGAGAGTCGACAGAATACTCGGAACAGGTGATTCAAGCACCCCCGGCCCATACCTAAGAACCCCAGGTGCTTCACACGGTGCCTTCCCTGTTTGACGAGAATAACGATCTCACTCGTTCTTGGGTCATTTCGAAACAGGGTTGGCCATGGAGCAACAAGAAACACTCATGGACTTGACCATGCCCTGGTTGTACAAGAAAGTGAGAAAAGCCACTGGGTTTAAAGTGATTAAATCGTTGGATCTGTCTGTACACAATTGTTTTTTGTCTTGCACGTAAATATTTTTGTATATAAATAATATGTTTTGCCTGAAACCAGTCTCATTTTTTGTTTAAAAAAAAAAAATACCAACCGTAGATCACAATGCAAGAGGATGTAAAAAAAATGGTTTCGGTACAAAATTCTTTGGACCAGTGTCGACATCGCACGACTATTGTTTTCGGAAATCTGGGGCGTTGCCCGGATAGTCACGTATTACGAACAAGAGTATCCTTATATCATTATTTTTGAGCCCAACTTTGGTGTCCACGTTCCTCAGTCGTTTGGAAAAACGGTGATTGTGCTTACGAGTCATTTGAATCTGACGTGGGTCAAAGGGGTCAAGTTGAGGTTCTTTCAAGTGGGTCATCCCACATCTCGTCGAATTTGGGATGCGTATCAACCTCCAAACTGCACACGGACGTGTACGTGAAATTATTGACGTGGTTGGACGATTGGGAAATGCATCGTGGCGACAACGTCCCTTGACGCATGGTGTGTCTCCAACTATGGAAGTGGACTTTGGAAAAACACGTGAAGCGCTCGCATGAGAAAGCTTTGGCCAATGGGATGCCATTTGACGTCACGCTCCTCGAGCATATATGAGGCAAGCAGCTAACCGCTAGAATCATTCTCTCTCAGAGTGTTTATTGGAGCAACATGTCTCTCTCGAGTCAACAAGCCTATTTTGCTCATGCCAACGGTTTTTCATCACGATGGCAAGCCAGTGCCCATCGAATTGTCCATTGCCACGATTTCCAGGGATAGCAGCTATCCCGAAGTTATTTGCATCACGGTGAATCATGCTGGGTTGACCTCCACGCCCAAAGATTTGAGATCCAACTGCCACGAGAATGCCCGTCTTCGTCAGGTACACCATCCGTTACCCAAGTGTGTGCCCGTGGAATACCTGCCCTTTTGTGTGAGGGGCAAGTTTAGTCAGCTTGCCCGAAGCAACAGGGGCCTCATGGGAGTTGAAGGAACCGACAAAAAAATATTTCAAGAGCTGGGACTGTTTACCATTGCCTTGGAGACGCTACCAAAATTCAAATACATTTGCGACGGAACCTTTCCCAACCCCCTGCCTGACGAAGGCGACATTTCGTACTGCACCACGGTAAAATCCTACCATATTGCAAAATACCTGCAGCAGTTTAACAAGCTGCATGCGGAATGGAGCCACAGTTACAGTATAGACACAGTAAAAAAAAAATTGGACATTGGACCGGAAAAGGGGGGTCGAGTCGACTCGGTCCCCCTTTTTTCAAGTCAAATATTATATCAAGATTGGAGTACATATTTTTAAAACTTGTGCTAAATTAGAGGGTAATTAGAAACTAATACAGCAAGATTGGATTCACCTATATTGTGGAACCTGTGAGTTGGCTTTATGTCGTCTCACTTGTGCTGAATGAAAAGATTTCTTTCAAGGTTGCAAGGCGTTAGCCAATAGGTGTCTGGTAACATTTTTTCAAGGTTGGAAAGCATCAGCCAATAGGAATCGATTCACGTGACCTACATGAGTATAAAAGGCGAGCGTTCAGCAGCCAGATACATTCTCACTCAGAGTTCTCTCATTGAAGCATTATGTGTCACCTAGCCATTTTCGCCCATGCCAACGTGTTTCACCATGGTGGCCAACTTGTCCCCATCGAATTGTCCATTGACAGCATTCCGGAGGATGGGAAGGACCCGGAAATGATTTGCATCATGGTGGACCACTCCATCCAAAGACAGCCGGTCCAACAGGTACATCAACGAACGCATCAGCCTGAAAAGCCACCTCCCCGGATCCGTGCCCCTAGAATACCTGTCTTTTTGCGTCAGGGGCAAATTTTGTCACCTGGCCCAAGGAAACCAGGGCCTCATTGTCGTGAAAGGAGCGGACCAGCGAAAGATTTTTGAAAAGCTGGGACTTTTTACCGTCAACCTGGAAACGCTGTCTCATTTCCGGGATTTGAATGACCGCAACCTGCCTGACCACCTGCACGAGTATTACAACATTTCAGATTGCACCATGGTGAAATCGCACCGATTTGCACGATACCTGCAGCACTTTAACAAGCTACAGGGCGAATGTTAAAAACAAATTGCCGATTTAGTAGAGTGAGTGAGTGAAAATAAAAAGACATTTAAACCGAAAAAAGGGGGATCGAGTCGACTCGGTCCCCTTTTTTTCAAGGCACACAATATGCCAACGTTGGAATGTGCATCTATTTTAAAACTTGTGCTAGAGATGTATTGAAAGATGCATTCAAAGATTAGTTTCAATGTTGGAAAGCGCCAGCCAATAGAAATCGTTTCACGTGACCCCACTAGAGAGTATAAAAGGCCATTATCCATCAACCAGAAATCAGAATGCTTTTGAATGCAGTCATATTTTCATGACCATGCTAAATGTTTTTCATTAAGACTGTCAGGATTTGAAGTGATGTGTAATATTCTCAGATTCTCTGACAGTTTTATCGGTAAACGTTTTTAGCCAAAATCTTCAATTCCGAAAAAAAAGGAGGTCGAGTCTAATGTCAACTCAGCCCCCCTTTTTTGGGTCAATTAATACACCAAGATTGGAATGCATCTGTTTTAAAACTTACGCATAAATTAGACTTACCTGTAAATGATCCCCTGTTTTTTTTCACCAAGATTGGAGGGCTTTATGTTGTCTCGTTGAGCTGACTTGTTGTTGTTCCCTTTTTTTTTTCAAAACTTGTAGTCATCCCCTGTTTTCTCAAGACACACCAAAGTGCATAAATTTCATTTGTCACTCATCCCTCTGGTGTCGAATGAAAACATTTTTAGCAATACATTACACCCATATCAATTACAAATAAGGCAATTACCAACCTTGTAACTAAAAAATCCTGTGGGGAGCATATATGCTCCCCACAGGCTCTCGGTATGAGCAAAAATTAAGTAAAGATGGTATTCCTCAACAGATTCCTAGGAAAGACACTTGCCAATACATCAGTATTGCAGAGACGATGCGGCATATAATTTCTATTGATGGTTTTATTAATTTATTTCAGGCGTATAAACTTGATAAAAGCACTGGAGACTTTGCTTTGTGTTGTATCCAAGATGGATTTTATTACTACTCAAATCCAACTTTTACCGCCATAGATACAATAACCATTGAGTTATATATAGATGATGTTGAGTTAGTAAATCCACTGGGGTCACACACTGGTATACATAAGTTAGGATTTGTCTATTTCACAATAAAAGATCTACCTGTGTCCCTGCAGTCATCTTTAGGTTCTATTTTCTTAACAAATGTTCATTATTCCCTAGATGTTGAAAAATATGGATATAAGGCAATTTTTGAACCACTTATTCAAGATTTGAAACAACTTTTAGACCACGGTATTGAATTTCGGGGAAATACATATAAAATTGCACTTTGGCAAATTTTAGGTGATAATTTAGGGTTGAACAAGTTGTTTGGATTTGTAGAGTGTTTTTCTGCCAATTTTTGTTGTAGGTTTTGCCTTGTTCATAAAAATGAAATGCAGAAAATGTTCAAGGAGGATAATAGTTTATTGCGCCATAAAGTTGGACATGATGCATATGTTAGGGATGTCATAGATCAAAATATAACAACTGCAATGTGTGGTGTTAAAAGCGACTGCCCTTTTAATGAATTGGGCTATTGGCATGTAACTAATAATTTAGTTGTTGATGTTATGCATGATTTGTTGGAAGGTTGGTGTGCTACTGAAACTCATTTAATCTTGCATCAATATATTTTTAAAGATAAGTTTTTAACATTGTCTGTTTTAAATGATCGGATATCAAATTTTAACTATGGTAAATGTGATTCCCGTTGCAAACCTGTTCCGATAAAACGAGAGAAACTTTTAAATCTTGATGGTTCTAATGGCCAAAGTGCATCTCAAATGTGGGTATTAGTGAGGATCTTGCCACTTTTAATAGGAGATAAAGTACCATACAACAATGATTTTTGGAACTTGTATCTTTTAATGTTAACGATCATTGATACTCTGATGGCTCCAGTCATTTCTTTGCCAGAAACTTATGCATTAGCAGAAAACATTGCTGACCATCATAAACTGTTTCTTATTCTTTTCCCCAACAGATATCTCACTCCAAAGATGCATTTTGCATTACACTATCCCAGGATTATTCGGCAACTTGGGCCTCCAGTTAGGTATTGGAGTATGAGATACGAAAACAAACACTACCCTTCCAAAAAATGTGCATCATCAAGTGGGAATTTTTTAAATGTTGCTAAAACTGTAGCTGTTCGTCACCAATTAAAAATGGCACATATATTTAATAAAAAGAACTTTAAAATGCCTTGTATAACAAATATTTTGGGATCTAAGTATGTCCAAGTTTGTAATTCAAAGCAGAAAGAACTACTTTGTACAATAGATGGTTTAACTGACCAAATGGAAGTTATTACATGTAATAGTTTATGTTATAATGGTACTGTATATTCTAAAAATATGGCTGTATTAATTGGTTGTGTAGATGACTTGCCTCTCTTTGGAAAAATTAAAGAATTATTTCTACATGATAATGATGCATATCTAGCATGTAATTTATTTGAAACAACACTTTTTGAAAAGCATTTCCACTCATATGCATTAACTTCAAGAGATGTTGTTAATTTGATAAAAGTAAAAAATCTGTTTAATTATGTACCTTTACACATTAGAACTTCCTATAATTTAAATGATAATTCAATGTATGTTACATTAAAACATAATTTATGTTGTACAAATAAGGAGGGAGTTGGACTATAATATAGATTATAGATAGCGTTACTAAAAAAATAAATAAAAAATAACTAACAGATAAAGGCATGTTTAACTAAGTACTACGATTCATAACTTTGTATATACATATATATCGTGTTCTCGTGTAGATTTTCCCAAGTGATCATCTCAATGGATTTAGTTGAAAAACAGCTCAAAGAGTGGAAACTGGAAGAATATTTGTCAAACTTTGAAAGTAAGTGCTTTGTTTCTAATATTACATAAGTTTGATATGTTAGTAAAATTATATATATATATATATATTAATTGCACTCTGTATATGATTGATGGCCAATGTAATGATGTTAGATAACCCATTGTATCCAAATCAATATCAAACAGATTCAGGATTTACTTAAATTTGACTATCATTCCAAAAGCCAAACAAATTAATTTATTTCTCCCTAAAATATATTTTTGCCCTTAATGAACTTAGAGTTTTGAAAACTGATCAAAAACTTCAAAATAAGAAATATTAGTAAAATTAAGCAATCTATGTCAAAAATGTTTTTACCCTTTCTATACAATTAGACATTATATATAAAAATATGTTCTTAAAAACTAATGCATAATGGATATTTTGTCTTTGATGAAAATGAATGAGACATATATTTGCTGTTATTTCAACTGTATTAAGCAGAAAAATATATAAAAATATACTAAGAAGTGCATCATTTTTTTTTAAACAGATGAAGGCATTGATGAAGAAAGTTTCTTCTTGTTAGAGGATGAGACAATAAAATTACTCATTCCTAAAGCTGGCCCTCGTTTAAAATTTAAAAAATATTTAAATTCTTTTATTGAAGCTTCTAATTTTTCTTCTGATTCCACTGTTCCTCCTTGTAATACCGATATCACTTATTCTTCTAATAATGATTCCCTTACTATTTTTCCACATCCTATTTGTAATATTTCTGACTTGGATGCATCAAATGTAAATAACACGAATAACCAAAATAACATTGGTCGTGATATTTCCTTAAATTATTCTGAGCCGCTTTGTTCTACTCCTTTACCTCTATCACCAGGATCAACATCTACTAAAAAGAAAATTAATATTAGGGAGATAATTAAATTAAAGCTCCCTGATATTTTTTCAAAATTAGAAAAGGGGGATCCATCCAGCATTAATATTTTGCATAAGTATAGAGTAAATCGGCTGTTAGTTCAGACCTACATTGGAAACTATGACTGTAAGCCTTCCACCAAAGATAAACTGGACCTGGCCAAAGATATTGTCAGTACATTTCCAGTTTTAAAAGGATCAGATGGGGAAGGTTATGTAAGTAATTTTTTTATTGTTATACTTCCTTTTCTAAAGTTTTTTCATACTTTGGAGGTGAGAATTGGAAGGTACTTTAATGCTCCCAGCTGGGAAATTCATTTATATTTGTCTGTGAATGACTATTCAAGCATTTTTTTTAGGAACAATGGTTTAGTCCTGGTGTAAGAGGTGCACCACAGCAACTGGTTTTTTAGCAGATAGGTTTAAGAACTTCAGGGCTAGAAACCTCTCTGTTGTGGAAAAAGAAGAATTGGGTATTGGAAGAATCAGTAGAAATAGTAAAGAAAAGACTCAAAAATATCAGGGCACTGAAGATTCTTCTGTAGAATTTTTACAGAAGCAACAGTGGTTGAAAGAAAATACATCTCCTCTGGATAAGGTTATTCTACTAATGCAGGAAACCTTTGAAGGAAGGAGATTTGAAATCGCGAGAAATGCCACTAATTTTGTTTCCAATTGGCCTAGAATTCTGGACCCACATGTAGTAAGTAAATATAATTTGTTTCACATTGTGTCTTCTAATATATTTTTCTACTCGCTTTATTATGTAGAGTTAAGACATTTTTAAACATTAAAAAGGTATGAATAAGAAGAAATAATATATAAAACAACCATTTTTCACAAAAGTGGAGTGTAGAGCAAATTTTGAAAAATGTTGGTAACTTAATTTTCTTGAGTAAATTATTTTAAAATGCTTGTTTAAAACCTTTTTTAAAGCCATAAAATGTAACTGGTTTCTTTGCTTTCTTACAGATAGAAGCAGAATTTAATATGCTGTATGGTGAACCAAAAAGTGACAGTTTATGTCTGGGATTCGGAATGACAGCAAATTCAATAATTCATCAAGCAAAACATTGTGGGAGGAAGTGTGCTGAAGAATTTGCCAATGAGTTGAATTTTGACCTGAATTCAACTGAACCATCATCTGAAAGTAAAAATATTTTATTTATTAAGACTTTTTTTAAAAAAAAGAATCTTATTTGTAAGATGGCAAAATTTTATTCCTTCTAAAATGGTACAAGTTTCAATAAGGTATCCAAATGCAGTGGGATACCTTTTTTTAGTTTGCTAAAAACCCCTAATATTCTTACATTTTTAATTTGATGTGTCCTATATGCACTCGTATTTGGTGACATTAATGACACCATACACACCTTTAACTTCAAGGGTTAAAAATGTTTCATGTGCAAAAATATTCTAAGTGTTTTTTTGGTAATATTTTATACCATCATAAAATATACCATTTAATTTGAAGATCTTTTTATTCTCAGAAATATGCTGTGCTCTTATACTGCTGCCACTGTTGCTTCCACAAAGAGTTTTCAGAAGAAATGGGCCTAAGAAACTAAAAATTCGCCCCACAAGTTCTCAAACGTTGGATCATTTTATTCAGTTTATCCCAGTACGTAGCATTCTTTTACTTGAAATTTCTTGCTAAATGTGATGTAAATATTTTCAACAAACAAAACTCAGCATATTAAACCCTCAGTATTTACTCAATCCAATTAAGAGTGATTATTACCCTCATCTTAGTTTTCTACTGCTAATGTAATTCAATGGGGGAAATGTGAACTTAGACAGTTATTAATACACTATATTAATACGTTTCTTTCCTTTTAATATCAAGTTTCCTCCCATTGCATAACATAAGCAGAAAAACAAGGTGTGTGTTTAGTATAAACCATCCTTTATAATGACTTATTTAATTTCAGGTTGGTGAAGGAATTGATAAGTTCATGAAAGATGATAGATTACTTGGAGGAGAAAGAAGACAGCCCTTTGTTCTTGCTATTGGGGAGAAGTGTAGGCCCCAACAAATATTTTTAATTTTTGAAGATAATTGTATCGAAGTAAATACAATACTTAAAGCAGTTGACTTGTGTTTTAAGTTGACATTTATATTAAACTTGGAGTTTTCTCCGTATTGTTCGAATGTGTGGCATTTTTTGAATAATATCTTCTATAAATGCGATTTACAGCAAGACATGCCTTCATGTGTGAGAGAGTTGAAAAGTACAATTTTTTTAAACTTTTAATCTTTTTAATAAATTATATTCTTTTATATATTTTCATATTTATAAGTGTGATTTTAGAAAAAAGCATGCCTTCATCTGTAATAATTTTTTATGTCTGATATGTATGTCCAAATTTTCAGAATAAATTCTTTTAAAACATGATTTGGTTTCATTTTTTTACAGTGAATCATTATAATTATATAGGTGATAATTTTGTTTTACAAATTCAATGAAATATATGCTAGATATGCTTAAGATGTTATTTTTTTCTTGTAAGTAGGTGCTGAAAACTTCTAGAAAGAACTCTCCAGTTTAATTATACTTTATGATTAAAGACTCAAAATTTTAAATGTTTTGTAAATGTAGATTTTAATTTTTGATTAAAAAAAAGAGCATTAAAAAAGCTATGATATTTGTTTTCTTTGGTGGTAGAAGAGTGTAAAATCAGTTAGTACGGACAAAAAGTGTGAGTGATGTACATTACAAATTAAACTCTTTAATTTGGATGGGTAAAAAGGGAGGCATCAACCATGGAGTATCAATTTATACAAAAAAAAAGGCTTACAAACCTGGGCCAATGAGTTGTTTTAGTTTTTTCTTCAGATGTTTGATAATATGTAAAAACATTAAAATTTTCACTATGAAAAATCTGATGTTATTTATCATATTGCCAATATATATGCAATAACTTATTGAAAGGCTGAATTTAAATAAAAGTCAACTTTTTGCTTGTATAGGATTTTAACAAAACTATATAGATAGCTTCTAGAAGCATAAATATAACTTTTAATGAACCAAAATGCTATTGCATCAAATATTTTCAAAGATTTAAATTTGTGGGAAAAGTTCAAAAATACAGTTTATGATTACATAACAGTTGAACTTTTTTTCTAAAAGTAATATTTTTTTTACACAAAATGCAAGAATTTTGATTTTCGAAGTTAAGTGGTAAAAAATTCTTAAAATGTAAATTAAATAATATGTAAGGCGAAAAAAATCAAATTTATGAGACTACACATTTAAATCCCTTAAAATTAAAATTGTTATTTTTAATTTTAAAATTTATATTTGATACAACAGTATTGAAAATGAATGTTATACTTACTCAAATTTAACACAGTAACAAACTCAAAAATGAGTGCATTACATACTCATTTTGTT
>BMAV01025028.1:0-31981 GCA_019973955.1 Trichonephila inaurata madagascariensis | reverse complement strand
CAAATAAAATTCAAATATAAATTTAGATGTATTATTTTCCATGACTTTTGATTTAACCTTAAAATTTAAAAAACTATAATGTTATATATATATATATATATAATTATCTGTAAAAAGAAATTTTAGAAATAAAATTCTTTAATAAAAAATAGAATGATCAATTTTTCAAACCCATACCAACCTTCCTGTTCGATTGCCATATATTTAGTTTCGCGTCTACTGCGCAGTCTCCATTACATCTAAACTGTGTGCAAAGAGGAAATCCAATAACTTTCTGGAAATGTGTTAGAAAACGTTGCATTTGCTACCACGAAGTAATTTTACGAAGAGAAAAATCGATTCCAAAAGAACAGAAGGTAAAAGCTAGATTTTGATGTCAGTTTGACAAAGCGTGTTAAAAGTGAGGTATACCCATTGTCCATGATCGTAAATTCATTCCCGCGGCTTTATCTTTTTATCTGTCAAAACGGTTTTCGAACAAAAAGAAAAAGACATTTTGTTCTTTGGAAACGATACTAGCATTGGCATTGATAGATAGTATGATACCTCGTGTAAGAAAACAGTAATTATTTATCCGAACTGAAATGGATTTTGAAAACGCACTTAGAAATGTTGAGTTAATGTGTGACTGAATAGAAACCAAATTTAATCTTTGACAGGAAAGTCGTGCCGAATAATGAAGGTTTTCAGTACAGTAAGAACATTTTAACAAGCCCTTTAGGGGAAAGGGGTGGGGACCAAAAATTTAATGACAGTTGAAACGTCCAGATAATTATGAAAAGGGACAAATATTTTAATAAGTTTACTTGTTCACACTGTTTATTTAACCCTTTATCTGCCGTATTACGATTTACTGCAGTTTTTTTAGTATCACTAAATTGAAAATAAGGGATATACAAACAAAATACTCAACTTGGGAATTAATCGTTAGAGCTAATTAATTAATAAAGATATTCAATGTAAAATTAATTTATACACGTTTACTTAAAAATAAATAGTTAAATCGTTTTCTAAGGTCTATTAACATACAAAAAAAAAAATAAGACACTTGCCTTTTGACATTAACTATTTCTAGAAATGACAATCTTTTGCAATCGCTGAAAACGCCGTCAGCTGAATATCAATTTTTGCAAAAACTATTAGCCTTCCCCGCAAAAATGCTCATCATAAAACCCCGGTTGCCATATATCTTGGATGATTTAAAAAGAATTTTTCCTAAGTACCCCCGGGGGTATTGAAAAAATGGTTATTCTATGTAATTTTAAAGAGACTGGTATTTATAACTACCGTCGGTAGATAAAGGGTTAAAACAAATATCCCTCCAACTTCAGCAAAAATTAATAATTTTCTTTAAAAAAATAATTCTTAAGTAAAGATTTACTGAGAAATTCTTTCTTTTTAACCATTTTAATTCTTATGTTCACTTAAATCAGCGGTTCTTAAATTGTGATCCGGGGACTCCTGGGGGTTCACAGAACCTTTCTAGGAGGTCCTTGAAGGTCTCTCATTTAATGTTAAAATGTTCCTCTTTTACAGATTCTGAAGGGGGCCTCGTGAAAAAATTGAAAGATGTGCCATCCTAGACTAGATCATTAAATTGTCCCAAATGAATAACTCTTCTAGAACATGTATTTTGATCAAGAATATTCAGTTCTTTGAATGTTTGCAACTACGTAGCTTTACTACAACGTAAAATTTTCAAAATGTAAAAGAAACACATGCGAAAAGATAAGTATCAGCGGCAGTTTGGGAATTTTTTGAGGGAACCCCTTTAAATCACCACCCAGGGTTGGGGAGTCAGGGAAGGGGTTTTCAAAATTTTTGGGGCCGCGATGTCGGGCTGATACTTTTAAAATTTCACCGATAAAAAAATTTGGGAGAACCACTTTTTGGATTCATAGAGAGAAAAACATGAAGCAAAATTTTATTGAACTCATGATTATGAGTTATATATACATAATCATATCTATGTATATATATACAGTCGAAAACCCCTATAACGAATTTTATAGCGAACTTTTCCTGGGAAAACAAATTTTTAATGATTTTCATCGTAAAATAAAACCCCGTCAGTATCGAAGTGTATTTTATAACGAACTTTCATTTAAAGGGAATTTCGTGCTTTTTAGATATGTAAACTTTTCAAAAAACTTTAGTTAACGAATCATTGTTATAAATCGCAACTTCAAAATAATTCCAGAAGTCTAGAAATTGACTACAATCACCTTGAAAGGTGTTTATGTTTAGCTTAGATAATTTAACAGTTTTAGTTTCGTTTCTAAAATAAATAGTATTATCCCTATTAACTGTGCTTGGACCACTTGCTCTAATTTCCTGTTTATCGGATAATATTTCTATTTGTCTATGCAGTTTTGCTTTTAAATCTATACCTCTATCTTTAAATTCTTCGCAAGATGATATGTCAGCTGCCATTTCACTTATTTTAATTTTTTTGTAATTGTACATTCTCATCAGTTTTAATCAATTCATTTAATTTTTCTGCGAGATGAGACTTTAAGCTCAAAAGCTCCTCAAATTTTGCCTCTTTATTAAATTCCGCAGAAATTTCCTTACTTAAAGTAAATTCTGTTTTTGTTAAATGCTTAGTAAAAGACATCCTCTTAAAATTTTCCTTTTCTCTTTTAACCTTTCAAGATCCATTTTTAAATTTAAACAATTTCCAATAAATCAATAAGTTTGAATAAAGAAAAATATGCCTACCTCTAACTTCAGCCCCCTCACAGAGTCGTAATTCATCCAAGGAAAGGATTAGCAATCAATCCAAAAACAGTTCACTTTCAATGTATGTTCCACTTAAATGTCTATAAAATATCACGTCCTTGGTCACCAGAATTGTGTCGCGTATTCAAGTTATCAACTCTGTTTTCAGGTTTTTTAAAACATTTATTATGACGACACACACGACACACAAACAATTAAATATAAATTGAAAACTACTATTTTGTGAGTAGGCACACCTACCGATTTCGGGGGTTCCAATATCGGCCAAAGTTGGTTACAGACTGATTGAATCCCCCCATCGGTTAGGGAAGGTTCACACATATTTCCCTTTAGGGATTACTGAGAAGCAAACCGCCACAAAAATCCGTCACAATGTGAATTTCATTTACATAATATTCTCTATTTAATGTATCATTATCAGCATTGGCATGGCAGCCCTTTGTATGCCTGAGCCTTCCTCAGAAGCTCTTTCCATTCTGCCCTTCTAGCAATTGATCTCAAGTTCTTCACTTTTAAAATGGCAAAATCCTCATCTACACGGTCTTTCCATCTCCTTTTGGGCCCCTTCCCTTTGATCTTTTATTAGAGGGAGTTACATTAAAAATTTTCATTACTGTTCGTTCTGGGCTCATTCTTACTATATGCCCTGTCCTTTTCATTCTACTTAGTTTTATGGACTTAATAATATCATTACTATTAAAAATCTTATATATTTCGAAATTATATCGAGAACAACACCAAATATAGTTCGCAGGACATTTCTTTCAAAAGTCGTCAAGATCTTATTTAAGGTATCCGACTACATTCGGAACCATGATTTTAAAAAAGCGCATAAATGGATATTTTCGTGATATTTTGTGTTATTTAGATTAGAATAAGTGCCTAAATAGTTTTATAGATATTTTGACAAAAAATTATTAAATTCAATTTTTTTGGCAAAAATTAAACTTTTGAATAATCTTTTTCAAAATTTCTCTTTGTAAAATGTTTATTTAATAATAATATTTTGCCTGTGTATAAACTGAGACCTCTGACAGAGGCTCAATATGATTTTTAAAAACCCATTATTTTCAGAGTTACAACCCTTGAAATAATTATCGGGGTTTTTTTTTAAAATTTCACCCTCTGTTGTCGTAAATAGGTATAAACCCATTCTAAGTTATATATTTCTTTATAGACCCTTAAGGGTCTGAGCTATATACAGGTAAAATATTATTATAACAGAAGCATTTTTCAAAAAGGAAACATTTTGAAAAAGATTAATTTAAGTTAATTTTGCCAAAATATTGTATTTAAATAATGTTTTTTTTTTTTTTAAAATGTCCTTAAAACTATTTTATACATGTATTCTAATCTAAGTGACACTAAATATCATGAAAATTATCCATTTATGCGCTTTTGCAAAATCACGGTTCAAAACGTAGTCGGCTACCTTAATGTATGGTAAAACATTTAATGCTTTTATAAAATCCTTACAAAATTCGTGCTGGACATGTTTGTTACCGTATGTGAGAAAATTGATTTCCTTTGTATTGAATTATAGGTTGTACTACAAATATGTAGCTTTTCTACTCTTATTTGTCATTTATTTTCCCTTTTACTTTATTTTTTTTATGCACAAAAAATAGCTAAAATTCTATTTTCCTTTCCATTTTAAAACTTTTTTTCTCATATTAAAAAAAAGACCCATTAAGAGGCATGCAGCTTTACAGTTTAGTTTTTCCAATTTAGATTAAATAAAAGGAATCTCTCTCCAAGAAAATAGTACAGCATTTACTCTCAATGTTACATTTATTTTCTTAAATTTATTTTGTCTAGATTAGCTTATTTGAAACTCAAACTACTGAGGAACTTTAAACAGGAATCGTATTAGATGGCATCGGCTTTTCTTAAATCTATTTTCAAGCTCTCATTTAAATAAACTCGAAGTTTCTTTTTTCCTCCCCTTCCTTTCCAGTTTAGTTGCTGTATCATTCGAATAATAGCAGTTCGTGAATTTTAATTTCACATAAATTTTGTTAATTTACTCAAAATAATAAAAATGAAATCACATCCCAAATGTCATTAAAAATTTATCATTTTTAATTATCACACTCTCATAATAGTAAGTCTTGGAGATAAAACTAGAGCTTTAACCGTTAATCTACCGTCGGTACTTATAAGTACCACTCACTTTAAAATAACATAGAATGACCAATTTTACGAATATTCTGACAATACAATACTTAGTAGGGAAAATTCTTTTTAAATCACCTTTTCCAAAAAATATGGCAGCTTTGGGTTCAAGATGAGTATTTTAGCGGGAAGGCGAATAGTTTTATAAGAAATTGTGTTTTCAGCTAACGGCGTTTTCAGCGGATTGCGAAGATTGTCATTTTTGTTCCGAAAAATAGTTAATGTAGAAAGGTAAGTATCTGATTCTTTTTGTATGTAAATGAAGACCTTAGAAAACGATTTAACACTTTATTTTAAGTAAACAGTGTTTATATTTTTAATTAATTTTATAGTGTGTGACGGGCTCAAGCGTCTTATCTTTAACAACCTTTTGGGGTTTTTTTGGGCCCAAAATTAAGGTCAACTCTTTTCCAACCAAAACCCACGAAGCGAAATGTGAACAAGAAATGCAAATAAGATAGCTTTTAAAATAACAGAAGTATCAGTAAGTGAGATGGCAAATTTGGGGAATGGTATGTGTGATAGAGAATAGTGTGAATTGACAGCCAATCGTGAAGTTACCTGGAAAGTAAACTATTAAAACAAGGTGCATACCATTGCACGCGCGTTTAGACGTTTCCACATAAAGATTGAATCTAAGTTTGGATTAAGGTAGGAATGATTATTTGATATTAGGACTTGTAATATTATTAGAAGTGAGAGTAGGCGGATTAAATAATTATAACTTAGAGAAAGTGGTCTAAATTACGCGATTCGGTTTAACTATCACTGTGTGTTTGTTCATTATAGATTCTCGCTTATTTAAGTTTATCTAAATTGTTAGACATTTAAGTTCTATTCTTAATAAAGACATATTAAGAATCAAAAATGTCTATTCCTTTTGCAAACCCTACACCTCTAGCTTACGCTGACTGTCAAAGATACGGTCGCCAAAGGGGGGCGGTATCACAAGTGGAATATCTTTAATTAATTAATTAGCTTTAACGGATTAAATTTCCCAAAGTTGAGTATTTTGTTTATGTATATCCCTTAATTTTCAATGTAGTGATCCAAAAAAAAAAAAAAATATTGCATGAAGAAAAACTGCAGTAAATCATAATGCGGTCGATAAAGGGTTAAAGAATACAATGTCACTTGATTCTTCATGCATAATAAAAGAAAGCCATCAACGCATATTATTTCTTTCAAATAAGAGAAAAAACATTCCTCGCAACATTAAAATTTAGTGCTCCAGATTTCGCTAATGGTTTTTAACATGAAGTATATTTCTCTTCTCGAGTTATTTCTGACCATTTATTCATACTAAGTATTAAAATGTATGCTTCAAGTGTAGATTTTTTTTTTATAAAAAGTAAATAAAACATATCACGTTTTTCCAGATAGGAAGTACGATTTTTCAGAATGGAAATGTTTTTTTTGATATTTGTTAGTGTTGAGTATATCAAAGATAATTTGACTCAAATGAAAAGAAATTAAAACAAAATTATTAAAAACCACTTGAAGTTAATTTATCATTAATATCATTCAGTTTAACAGAAACAGTCATTAAAGTAAATATTTTTAATAAATTGCAATAACAGAATGAAGTATTCGACAAAGCCACTAGATCTGAAATAAAAGATTTTTCTAATTGTTTCCGACATGAAATAATTTTTCTTTATAAGCGATTCTACATTCCAGGCACAAAAGATAAATATTTTGGGGAATTAGTAGAAAAAAATGAGAAAATTTATACTTTTTTCTAAAAAGAGAAGGAATCGTTATTTTTAGCACTACTAAGCGATTACGTCGAGAGCGAAACGCTATTAATTTGTCGGTTTTTCTCTTCAGAAAAATTGTCGATGATTCAGCAGTTCTGTCATGCACGTCAAAGTTTAGAGTAAAGCCAAGTGATCTGTAGACTATTTGGTTGTGATGGTTTTCTACAGGAAAGAAAGATTACAGGAAATTTTACAGGAAAGAAAGTTTAAAATATACCTAAATTGAAAACATGCCAATTAATTTTGTAATAAAAAAAGCGAATAAAAATTAAAATTATCCTTACTATATCTCTTTATATATAGTATAATAACGTAAAATAAACAATAAGCGAGAAATTTGTATAACCTACAAGGACAAGAAAGAAAGAAATTAGATTCCAAGAAACATAACAATTGAAGACACAGAAAGAGTCTTTGGACTAAAATGCAGACCTTCTGTGACAGGGATGGCGAACCAGTAGCACGCGTGCCATTGATGGCACACGACACAATATTTTGGTCACGTCAGTGATCAAAATGGTTTGCATCTTATTTTTCAAAATTTCAAAGTTCACTATAAAGTATTACGAACAAACGCGAGTGATCGAAGAGCTCACTTGCTTGTGATGTAAAGTTTGTCTATACATAGTACAGTGAATTTCATTGACACAGCTGTATTTTAAAATTTACCTGTATTATATTTACGATGTTTAACTGTTGTTTAACATCTCTAGTTCAGCAAAAGAACACGAAGTGCAAGTTAGTAAGTGTAACAGAGAATTTCAAATTTGGTGGACCGAGAAACATGGTACTATTAGTAAAGGCGACAAAGCGGTACGTGTTTTATGTGTTCTGGAATAGTAGTATGCAGAACATCGTCTGTAAAATGCTATTTTGAAACAAATCACAAACCTTCTTGTCAAAAAAACCACATAAAAAATAATTAATTACTAAGAAACCGTTTGGCAGATGACTCAAATTCAGCATGTATTCTACAAAAAGTAACATCTTGCAATTCTAGTATAAGTTATTTGTCATCCTATCTGCAACAACAGAAGTCACACTAATGCTACTTTAATTTGAATTACACGAATAACTAAAACATTTATACCTATACAGCGCAAAAAGTATTTTTTCGTTGTAAATAGTTTTGTGTTATTCGTATTTAGTTTTATTATTTTCCCAATAATCACGTCAAAGTTATTACGGCACGTCTATACGTCATTATACACTTCTTTGGAAAAAATGACACGTTCATCCATAAAAGTTCGCCACCATTGTTTTATGATTTCTAAAGCTGTCGCTGAATTAGGCTGGCGAATTAGGGTTAAGCTGCTTTATGGTACCACCTTCCCCGTACAGCAAAAATTTTCGACATAATAGAAAAAACGGAGCCATGTTGAAAAATTAGGCCTATTTCTAACACACGTGGATGAAATACATATAAATTTTCGTTATTAAATTTATTACGTACTATCGCAATAACGCCAATATCCAAGATAATTCGCCAAGTTGGCAACCCCAATTTTCCATGGGTCCTCCGCGCTGAATTGGAAGCCATGTGCTTCGTTTCATATTATATCTCCAATACGGATGCGATAGTACATTATTGCAAGCTCTCGCAGAAAATATCGCAACGATTGCTTGGATTGGAATTGTTGCGGGAGAAGAAAGACGTTATCTCATGCAAAGACTTATTAACAATCAACAGAGCTTTTTTCTCAACTTTCCAGGAAGCTGCAAGAGCTGCATGTTTACCAAAAAATCTGATGACTTTATCAATGAAGAGCTAGAGGATGCAGCTTCAGGGATGAATTTAACTAAAGAGGAACGCAAAGAACGAATTTTGCGGGGGAAAAAAAAGGAACTACATAATACATGTAAATTGAAATTTTACAATTTGAGCAATGAGTATGAAAAGTTGTATAATGTGTACAATGGGGTCCCCCTAGTTAAAGAAAAATTATTATAGTTGTGTCCATAGATGTATTTATCAAGCTTTTTTAACTTAGAAAGAAAAAAATTATTAAATTATAATAAGTAAGCTGAGATACGTGATAGAAAATTGATGAATAGAATCTCTTCATTAAATAAAATTTAAAAGGAACTAAACTAATATTATTTTTTATTTTATCCTACAAAAAGTCTTATTTATAATAATAAAACGAGAGATTTTTCTTTCATATTTCAATAATTTATTCAAACAAAAGGTGAAGGAAATCTACGTAAAATATGCATAAAGTATACGAAATCTTTTTGAAGTACAAACTGAAATGATAAAATTCTTCTATGAGATAAATATCTAAGAAGGAATATATTAGCTGTAGTTATATTGAAGAATTTAATAATTGATATAAAGAGAGGGTTTCTTTTTAAAAATGAGTCATATGAAAAGTAGATAAATGGGAATTTTAATGAAGAAATTGTTGTCTCAAATGCAGAATATTAAATTTCATACTATCGACAAAATTTCTACAGGTGTAATGTGGTGCCTTTCCTAGTTTCTTATATCTATAATTTAGTTTCCTTAAAAATCTTTATTTAAAGTAAGCTATTGCGTGTACCTCCTCTTCTATTATATGTATTTTTCATGTATTGAACGCTCTAAGGGGATTTATAAAATAATTTATCTCCTCAGACAACGCATAAATATTTACGGAGTAAAATGTAGATTTTTCTTTAATCTTTGCGAATACAATGAAATGTGTTTTGCTGAGATTACAAGAAAATTTTTAATTCAAATAGAATGCCAATACATAATCCTTAACTTCTTTTTCTTTTTTTTTTGTTACGTTTGATTTTTCAAAAAAATAAATTTCAATATATAACGTACAATTTTTCAGACATGTTTAATTCATGTTTCATCGATTGTTTATTTCTTATATTAAGCAATTGGCGTCTTAATCACTGAAAGTTTAATTCAAATTTGAGTTTATTTCCAATTTTCAAACAATTTGGAAGTAAAATTTGTTTATTCTATAACCAAATAAGCTTAAATGTGCTTTATTTGCTGTAAAATTGCATTTATATTTCAACAATATCTTTTTTTTAAACAGACCAGTTGCCAAAAAAATTCAAATTGCACTTTATAGGGTTATTGTACAGAATATTTTAAATAAATTTCAAAAATTAAAATGAGAAAAATATTTTAATAATTAGTAGATTCAACCATAAATAAAGTTTATTCCTTCTAAGGAAACGTGAAAATAAGATTATATAACTTATATGCGGAAATTCATGTTTGTTTATAAAATTGCACTGTGATGTCGATAGATTTTCTGAATGCGAAAATCGTAGGAACGCATGTCATATGATTATGGGGTTTGTAAAAGATCCTTTGAGTATCAATTTACTCTGGTACTCTCGGCAAAATTAAATCACGGCATGGCATCCTACGAGAGTTTGAAGTGAATAAAATTCGAACGTCAAAATTTGGTAGCGGAAACCGCCATTAGATGGTGCTACCAAAGGGGACTTGCCAAGACTTAGTTGCTAATATGTAGCCCATTTGAAAAAAAAAAAAAAGTAATATAAAAAAAAACTTAAGTCAATTCCTACTTATGTCAACAAAGAAACATTTTATTTTAGTTATTTTTTATTAAATAGTTACAATTAATATAAATATGTACATACATATGACAGAATCACGATATTAAGTGACGAAATAGAAAACGATTTGCCTTGCAATTTTCCATTTTCCTTTCTATATAGAGTATTGGACTATTTTTTTTTGGGGGGGGGTGTTACTATTTATTCATTAATTAAGTTTAAATTTAATTATTCTGATAAAATGGTATAGTAAAAAAGAAATCACATTCTCAAAAATGAGGCCTTTCCAAGTGAGATTCGAACCCACGACCAATGGATTAAAAGTCTAACGCGCTATCCATTGCGCTCAGTGACACTACAAACGATCTTCCTTTCTATATATGCTGTTGAACTGTTATTTTTGTTTGTTACTATTTATTCATTTTTCATTTTAATTAGTAATTAATATTTGAAAAAACTATATTAACATCAAGTGTCATCCACTACAAGTTTAAAAAAATGTATTTGAACTTGAATGGATGAATAGAAAGTATTATATTAACGATTGAAAATTTGAACAAGATATATATAGATATAAGCATTGCTTAACCCTAAATCTCTGGCCTAATTCAGCGACAGCTTTAGAAATCATAATAGGTCTCCAGTTTAGTCCAAAGACTTTGTTTGTATCTACATGTGTTGTGTCTCGTGAACTCCAATTTCTTCCTTCTTTGGCATTGTAAGTCTTAGAACTTTTTTACTTTTATTTTATTATCTATACTATATATATATATATATATATATATATAGAGAGAGAGAGAGAGAGAGAGAGGAACTGTTAGTAGGAATTGAAAATACACTTAAAATTAAATGTTTGATTTTAGATAAAGAAAAGCGCTAATGAGCGATTCTGTAAACAGATTTATGAATAACAGATTTTCTTTAAGAGATTCCAAATAGAATCTCGCATTTAAATCAAAATTGCTTTGGCGTTAGGTTATACAGTATATTAAACATCATAATCTGTATTTATCATTCCATTTTTCAACGAAATCTTTTTTTAACTTGATATCCATCTTTATTTTTATCATAATATTAGCGACCACAATTTAAATCTGTTCCCCTTGGCGCCCAAACAAGTCTTGTCGAATGAAATAGGTAATCTCATAACGTGTCGTCGGTCACGTAATCCATTTGAGTTCCTCATTTATTCTCAAATTACTTTTCCTCCACATCAGCAGGGCAACAGCTCAGCTCATCTCGAAAATCAAGCTAACTAGGCACCAATTAGGAGTAAAAGTCAATGCTAACGTTGAAATTTGTTCTCTCAATTACGGCGTTGGAATATTTAACCACTTCGCGACATAGAATTTTGCTATCATAAACGGAAGTCAGGAACTTAGGAAGTAGGTGTTAAATATCTTGTACGAGAGGACTCTTCATTAGTCGGCATTAGTTATGAAAGTTATTTGGGAAAATCAGAAAATAAATTCTACGTGTAGTAGAATAACCAGTTAATGACGATTTTAAGTCAGATAATAAGCAAACTCTTTAATACTGTTTTTCTACCATTAAAAATTAGCCATTTTCTTAAAGGGTAAGTGAAATCTGGACGTTAATTTTATAGCATGGGTTGTTTACAGAGCAGTGGGGATTTTCTTGAAAGTCTTTTAACTTAATGGATCTCGTGAAAGTGATTAAATCTTATTATCCAGTGATTAAAAATTTTCCAGAGGTTTTGTTGAAAGGAGTAAATGACATGGCAGGAAATATGTCTCCGGAGAGGAATTAACGAAATATATTTCTTTAAGCTACCGACTTGTTCAGTATATATAATGATATTAAGATAGCAGTTTTGCTTTTTAGAGTAATCAACGTCTGTGGGAAGAAAAATCGCATGCTATTTCTCTTAGAGCTCTGTTGAAGATGTCAATTTTAGGGTTGTCATAATTTGTAGAATACAATTTCAGGGTTACCAGAACAGAATTTGATGGTATTTAATGTCATTATAAATGTATTTTTTTGGTTTGGTTGTTTTTGAACAAAAATTTTAATACTTTCATAAAAATCAAGTAAATGAAATGTTATATGGGTCATGTTTTAAAGAGAAGCCTTAATGAAATCAGAGCAACTAAAAACAGTTTGCATTGGTACAACACTTACAGAGTAATTTTTATTAAAATTTAGATCTTCAACATTTCTTTGTCATTTATAATATTTTTCTGAGATTATTTCCAATATTGCATTGACATTTTATCTAGTTGATAGTAGACATATCTGTAAACTTTGTTTTCCTAAGATATTACTGCAAAGAATATATTTTTACAAATAGTGCGCATGGTTATTCTGTAGGGAGAGTACAAATGATGGACCCGATTTTAAATATTCATGTTATCGAAACTATTGTACATGTTACAATAAGTGATACATGAACTTAAAGATAAATATACCAAAGTTTTTTTCTGTTACAAATGTTCGATGTATGATCCTCTTCTTACACGGCATACGTCCCATCTATATAATCCAGTTCGTTACATATATTTTGTAGCATCACTGTATCAATGGTTTGTAAAGCTGCACAAATGCTTTCTTGCCCTTTTCTGTTATTTGCTGTGTCAGTTGCAAATGATACGGCTTGAAATTTAATTTTTTTTCGCAAAACTTTTCATACCGATGTCTGGGGCATTCCAAGTTTGCAGTCAGCAACTCTCGTAGACTTTGGTGGACTTCGAACAAAACTCTGTCTGACCCTCTCCACTGCGTCTTCCGAGGCTCTTGGCCGGCCGCTGCTTTTCTTTTACAGAAACAACCTGGTTTTTTTAAAAAAAAATCTGATACATCGTAAAATGATCTTGTCGATTGGTACTTCTTTCCTGTAGTGATTTCTGAATGCACGTTGCACCGAAATAATTGAAAAACCCGTGCATACTCTAACATGCAAAAACTCTTCTCTGTCAATGTAGCCATGTTTGGATTTCAATTACAGCGATCTTGAATGTGCTGTTGATCATTGGGGGAAAAAAGACCTGGTATATTTCTCTTTACATTCATGTATCACTTATTGTAATATATGTAGTACTTTAGAAAATAAGATTTTTTTAAAATCGGGTACATCATTTGTACTCTCCTTGTATTTCAATCTATCCTTATTTAAAGGAGAATTATAACTGTACTATAAATGAAATAATTAAAATTTTCATATTTCTTAAGCAATTCTCTTTATTCCTCCCCCTCCCCTAGTTGTTTGTCCCCTAGTTAGCCTAATAGCGAAGAGTCGGAAATGCACAGATCAAATCGTAGACTCAAATCCTAATTTCAACAAGGATTTTGGGTAAAATAATGAGAGCAATATAAGTAAAATTCAAAGAGATTTCAAAGTCTTCACATAATATGTAAATTAAAGGATCCAGTGTTCATTAATCGTAATCCTCATCTAACCAAGGGGCAAAATTAAAATATCTATTGTCAATAAATATCGCATAGCTGTAAGGACAATCGTACCAGCTGATCAGATTTCGAAGTTTAGATTGAAAGAGATGCATATAATTATGTACTTTAATAATATTTCATATAAAATATCTCAGATATATTATCTATAACATTTCAATGAAAAATATTTTCGAGTTATTATTTTACATAACTATTGTAGGATATAGTAATTGTAACACTGTAGGATACAATAATGCAAACAATTATTTAAGAAAGTCAACGTCTTTGTTTTTTTAAGAGAAATATACACATTTAACTTAACCTCTCTCTGTGTAATACAGATTATTTTTAAGTAAAACAAAACGTGCTTTAAAAGGGAAATGTACTCATTTCATATTCTCAGTTTTATTCAACCATTTTGCGTGAGAATATTTGCTTAAAGTTTAGGGAATTTGGTTTTGGATAACCTAAATTCTCATTTATACGGCATTTTTGTTCCAGAAATACATAAATTAATTCTACAAGATTTGCTCAGAAAAAATAGTGTTTAGGGCCTAAACACGATTGTAGAAGAAAACCAAAAGAAGAATTTTAAGTTCTTCTTTTGGTTCTTCTATTTGTGAAGCTTTTTCTATGGAATACACAACATTGGGGTTTGGTGGTTCAAACTCCTCCTATATACTAACAGTTTTTTAATTTTAGCTCAAAGATTACGCCTCGGTGTTTTCGCGCATACATTTTCTTAAAAAATATAATCTCTCCCAAGAAAAAGTAGTCTGTGCACGCCACTGTACTTCTTTGGTCTGTTGCCGATTACTTGAAGTTCTTTTTTACTGTACAAAAATGAGTGTGGACCTTAATAATAAAGAACAACTTTATAAGCAAAAAAAGAATTTTAACCCAAGCTTAAAATAACGTTTAGGCACTAAGTTACCCAAGCAAAATTTTATTTTATTTTATAAAATACTTCCTCACATTATTTCGAAATTTGAAAGGAAAAGAAAGTAATAGTATCAAATACAAGATAATCTTTATAAAAGAAAAATGATTTTTGACGACTTCAACTTTTTTTATCATAAGTACTCGTAGCATCCCCCAATAATGTCTAACGGATGCAATCTATAAGTGAAAAAAAATTCCCTACCCTCAGCTGCATCTTAGCTTCCGCACAGCTGAGCAATTCTCTAAAAATGCTACTTACGTTCGAATCAGCATATAAAGGAAAACGGATGAAACAGAAAAGAATGAGGTCCCTTATTCCCTTTTCAGAAGGGGGAAGCACGACAATCATTTACCATTTGGTAGGCAACGACAGACACCCTCTCAAAAACCCTCTTCCCGTGACCAGGGGTGGCGCTAGACGCCTCGAAAATCCCAACTATCGATCCAACCAACTCGCCGCCACTTTCGTTCTAATGTTTAGCAAAGTATAGAACTCAGGCACACGCGGTCGTATCCGGACGCTTGTTCTTCTATACAAAAAACGCCTCGTGCAGTGGTCAAATATCAAGTCACCAAAGTTTTAAGTTTCCTGTAATTGATTGCTGAGCATGTCCTGAACTGAATGCAATGGTGAGTTTATTTTTGTTTTCTGTTCACATTGGTTGGCATCGGTACACAAAGCCGGTGCACGCGGGAAAAAATTGTTCTTCGTGTTACTGTTTGGGAATATCATGATTCAGTTGGGGGGGTTCCCCCCGGGAGCTATAAAGATTTTGAGGGAAATTTTTTTTTTTTGGGGGAAAAGTGATTTATATATATAAATGTTTGCATGTTTAATTTTGGGATAATTTTTGGAAAGGTTAATGTGATAAAACCCCGGGGGCCCTGTTGGGTTTTTTTTAAAAAATTATTTTTTGATTGCCATGCTTTTATTATATTCAGCATAAAGAACTATTTAATTTTCTTTGCATGTTTTACCTTTCTCAATTGGAATAAATGAATCTTTTCGTATGTGTATGACAAATAAAATAATTTATTAATTCATTTAGTAAGAAACTAAAGTTTACTAGTAAAATGTTTTCGAATTAAATTTAAAATTGTTATTATATCAGATTATACTGTAATTACATCAAGAATTTTAATTATTAATTTATTACTTTTGGAGTTTAACTTAAACGTTCCTTACTATTTAGTAAAAAGTCAGGTGAATAAAGACTTTTCCTGATACGAAATGTTTCTATAATTGTTTTATCATTTATTATTCTAAATTAAAAGAAAAATAATTTCAACAAATTATATTCTTTTTTAAAAAAAGGAAGATATTTTGGAACTGACGAAATTAGTGTTAAATTCCATTTCAACATATTTTTAAACTATCAAGCAGCTCAATTTTGTTAAACGCCATACAAGCAATATTAATAAATATAAAAACGTGTGTGTTTGAAATTTATTAAAAATAAACATTAAAAGTTAACAAAGTGCATATATCTTTCATACTTCTCTATATCAAAATTCGATAAATCGACAATTTAATAACATTGAAAGGGATAATAATATTTTATACATCTTTTATAAAGTAATATTTTAAATAATGTTTATTAAGTATTATTATTATTTATAGCATAATAATACTTTATTTTACGTATCACCAAACAAATTTTATTAGTATTTATTTGATACACAATTTTCTTTATATTATATTATATATATATAATCGAGGAATAATATTAACATTTTTTAAAAATTAAATTTCAAAAAAAATGAAGATTTTAAATAAATGTAAGCACTTTGATTGTGAAAAACATAAAACTGTTTTTTTTTCTACTGTTATATTTTTATTGGTCATATCAAGTATCTTTGTCCATTATTCTTATAATATTCCCCATTTTAATTTTCGAACTTTTTCAAAATTTTAACTATATGTTCAAATAATAACTTTCATACGCTCATACATAATTGCTTCCTAATGTTTTCAGACTATCTCTATCAGTTATTGAATTATTATATTCTTTATATATAAATCTGTTTAATAATATAACAACGTAAATGCATTGGAATAAAGAAATACGATAGCAAGTAAAACCTAAATCTCGTTTGCTCGAAAATAAAGTTTAGAATCTTATCATTGTTCGCAAAAATCTATGGCATTTCTATTTCTTTCCTTCCCAAAAAGTTTATAAGCTTTTAAATAAGTTCTTTCAACGTTTTTCATATAAAATTCCTTTTCAAATATAGATTTTCACGAATTCTTTCTTCTGTGGTGGAGTGAACCCCCTTTTTTAAAATTTTTTTTTGCTTTGTATTTCATCCAGTTTTTTTACTTTTATAAATACTTTCCCTTTTTTCCCCCCTTTTCTTTTTTTTATTTTTCTTTTCTTTTTTTTTTTTTCTTTTTTTTTTTTTTCCCGCTTTTTTTTATTTATTTTCGGGATTGGGAGCAAAGTTGAGGTAAATAATGACCTCAAGATATTGAAAAGATAAAGGTTTGACAACTCGAAAGATAAAACGACAATAATTACTTTTAAAAAAAATATTGTTCTCTTAAGTTTAGTTTAATTAAAAGTTAAGACTCTCAAATGGAATTAATGAATGACTCTTTGTAAAACAAAAAGGAATTAGATCATCAAAGTCTTTCAAAAGAAATAAACATCCGGAGTTTTATGGCCATAATAAAATAAAATTGTAACAATTTTTATTGCTTTTGAACCAATATCTTTATTTACAAAATAGAGCAACAGCTTTACAAATGATAGAAATGTATTACATTTTAAATCAAAGCGCCTTTTTAAAATCCAGATGAAAAGGTTGAAATTACTTCAGGTATTTACAGTTTTTTTAAAGAATTATTTATTGAGAAATATTGATTAATTTCTTTAACTTTGCAGAATAAAATAAAATAAAATGTTTGCAATTCCTTGCACCAAATAACACGTGAACGAAATTAATTGAATGAAAGATTACCTTAATTTTTTATTTATCAATAAAGGTAAATAAATTCTTTCGTTAAAGCGTTTTTTAAAGAGTGCGTATTGTTTTGGGGGCGGTTTATATAGAGGGAAAAAATTATTAATCGAAAATTTACATGGAAAAAAATGTTCTTTGGTATTGATATTAAGAGAAAAATAATTCAAAAATAACCCCAATTCGAACCTCCCATATTTGGGAATTTTTTTATATAGCGAACTTTTTCCTAAAACCCAAAAACATTTCACGATTTTTCGTAAAATAACCCCCAAAGCAAGTGCATTTTCTTTAACGAACTTTTTTTTTTGTGATTCAAATTTTTTTTTTTTTCCCATTTTTTAAAAATAAAAGGGGTATTGTTTTTAAAAATTTGGACCTCCCAAACGGGTTTATCAACTATTATAAAAAAACGAGATAATTAAAAAAAGATTATTGGAAATTTTTGTTCAAAACTTTAAGAACATGTGTTATGAAGATGCCGAAGGCAGTTTTTGAAGTGGATAACACAATGCCATAAAAAAAAAGTTCCCTCCTGGACCTTTTTAATTGAGAAAACTCTTTCAATTTTGAAGGCATTTGGAAATTCGAACCCAAAATTTTTAGGTAAAATGGAAGGTAAAAAATTTAAAGACACCGGGAAAAAAAACGCCTGAAGGGGTTTTTTCATTGCGAAGATGTGAGGCGCATTATGGGAAAAAGCATTTTTTTAAAAAAAATTTAAAAAATTTTTCAGTAATTAAATTTTTAAAGGGCGTTTGTGGTAATGTATGTTTAAGGGAATTTTATTTTTAAAATAATGTTTTTAAAAATTTCTTGTATTTCTTTAAATTTGAAATGTTTTAAAAATTTATTACTTTTAAATATAAAACTTTTTAAAAATTTAAAAAACTTATATTTCGACATTCTTTTTTTTTTTTCCTTATTTTTTTCTTTTTTTTTTTTGATGGGGGAAAATAATTTGAATAAATAGATATTAATTTACAAAAAAAAGGGGAATAATTTTTTTAAATATATAGTTTTTTAGAATTTTAATTTTTTTTTCTTTGTGGTTTATAAAAATATATTAAAGAAAGATGAACCCCCAAAATTTAAAGAATTTTCCATATAACAAACTTCTTTTCCGGGGTTTAGCGACTTTTGTTAAGTAGGGTCCCACTATAAATAAATAGATTCAAAATTTAATATTTCTACAAAGAGATTGAATTTTCAAAAAAAAAATGGAAAAAGGCTTAATTCAGGCTAAATGATTTAGACTCGAAACAAAATTATTTTTCCACAACGCAAATAACCTAAATCGATTATTATTGATAAATGTGTACTGAGTAGTGAATAGTACAGTGTTCATTGAAAACATTTTAGGGCCCCAAAAGGGCCCCTCTCTCCCCACAACCGTCCAATCAGTTTTTATTCGAGCTTTTTTAATTTAAAACCCTTTTATAAGTTTTAATTTTCATTTTTAACGGAATATTTGAACTCAATTTTAACTCACTTTGAAAAAGGGCAAATTAATTCGAAATTTTGCTCAATTTTTCCAGGACCGATACAATACAATAATTTTTAAAATTTTTTCCATTGTCCCGATCAGGATCATCAAGACAAACCCTTTTTTATTTTTCAGATCCCATCCCGCATCTGGCGGCTAATTTTAGATCCCATTTCCAAATTTTCGACTAATTCCAGATTTTGGGGACTAAAAAAATTGTTACAATTTGGCAATTAACTATAAAAAAGGGGGTTTTTTTTGTTTTTAAACTGTAATTTTCTCTCTTTTTTTTCATCGGAACCTAAATTGACAGCAGTTTTTTTAATATTTAATACTTAGAGTACCTTTTTAAAATTTCCTGGTGTGTGTGTTTTTGGGTTTAATTTTTTAGTAGGTGTCCTCTCATCGTAAAAAGGGCCGCGGTAACCCCGTGGGCCGGTATTGGGGTCCGGGCAGACATGTCATGAGTTCGAACCCCCTTTCCACTTTAAAAACCCGCCGGGAAGGGGGAGCGATGCACGTTAAAAACTGTCAAAAGCTGGGAAAAATCCTCCCGTTGGTGTGGTGTGGTGTTTGGAAGGGGGGGCCACCAGTCCGTCCACGTCACTTTGACCATGGTTCAAAATTACGTGGTCCGTCCCAAAAACCCCGTGTAAACTGAACGGGGCGTTAATATTCACTACCCCCCCCGATATCCACCCCTTTTCCCCTCACTATTTCCCAAAATACCATAAAGTAGATGTGGTAGCTTAGGGCCGATCCGCCGTTGCCGGCGTGTCACGAAATTCAACCCAAAAAACCGTTTGGGGTTGGGTCCCAAAAACCCATCGAGGCTCAAAAGTCCCCTCCCGTTGGGGTATTGGGGGTGTTTTGGGGGGGTGTGCCGCTCATTTTGTCGTCCTGGGCCGGCCATGGTTCAAAAAGGGTCTCCCCCCCAAAACCCTCGTGGTTTAACAGTGGGGTTAATATTCACTCATCGTAAAAAAAAATTTTTTTAAAATTTTAAACTACTATTTTTTTTTAAAAAAAATTTTTTTACTTTTTTTTCCATAAAAAAATTTTTTTTAAAAACCAAAAAATTCATTTCCCTTGCTTAAAAATTAACGTAAAATTAATTTTTTATATTTTATATTTTTCCCTTTATCTATATACTATAGAACCTCGTTCCCGCACAGGTAGCTTTCGAAATTCTAAAAAAAAAATTGTCTTGATCCACTTTAGAGTATATATGATGAATAATAAAATCATAATTAATTGTTTCCCTTTACACATAATTAATTGTTTCCCTTTGGGATGTAAACGGAATGTTACACATTTAATTAACAGTTCAGATTGTGTTACGAAATTCCATTCCAAATTGCATCTTTTTGAAAGAAGTATCAATTTCGTTAAACTCCAGCAAGCAATTCTAAATCTTATAATGTTTAACCTTAATTAATTTCCACTGCAGAAAGCGAATCCAGCAAATGAGAATTGGATACATTTCACCTAACACAAAGTCCTTTAAACAATGATATTATTCCCCTTTTATCTAATGCCCCCTTTTCAAATAAAAAGTATTCCCTAGAGAATGTCATTGATTTTTTCGATTAGTAGATCTTTTTTTTTAAATTCCCGGGTACAAAAATTGGGTTCGAACAATTCTAGATAAATTATGCAGTAAAAACATTGAGAAAAATAAAAATCATTTTCAAAAATTTTCCCTCTCGAGCAAAAAGTGTCTTGTTTGAATTATAACTGCCGCTAGCAAGCCTAAAATATGGAAAACCCTTGTTTAAATTTTATTTAAAAATTTATTTTTTGTCTTTTTTTTGTCTGGGATTTTTGTTTAAATACAGTATAATGTTTTAGATTTCTGAAACCTCATATAATATTTTTTGAAATAAATATGTACCGTAAAATCCGGCGTATAACGCGCACCCATACTTTCAAGCTGCAATTTTTTAGTATTAGGTATATTGGCCGTATAACATGCACCCCCTTTTTTACAAAGAAACCTGAAATGTACGTGAGCTTTGTTCTTATGTTTTGAAGTCATTTATTCGAGGTACTATTCCATGCTTTAGAAAAAAAATAGTATACTTCTAGAACTGCATCCCATTAAGGTATCCGACTACGTTCGGAACCGTGATTTTGCAAAAGCGCTTAAATGGATAATTTTCATGATGTTTAGTGTCACTTAGATTAGAATACATGTATAAAATTGTTATAAGAATAGTATTACAATAAAAAATTATTTAAGTACAATACTTTGGTAAGAAATTAACTTAGAATAATATTTTTCAGAATGTTCTCTTTTGTGAAAACTGCTTCTATTATAATAATATTTTGCCTGTATATAGCTCAGACCTCTCTACAGAGGCTCAACCAGAATTTTTGAAATATATAACTTAGAAGTGGGTTTATCCATATTTTACGACAACATAGGGGAGTAATTTTAAGAAAAAAACGCCGATAATTATTTCAATTGGTGGTAACTCTGAAAATAATGGGAATTTTTCAAAAATTCTAGTTGAGCCTCTGTGCAGAGGTTTGAGCTATATACAGGCAAAATAGTATTATAATAGAAGCATTTTTCACAAAAGGAGAACATTTGGAAAAAAGATTATTCTAAGTTAATTTTTTGCCAAAATATTGTATTTAAATAACTTTTTGTGTCAAAATGTGTGTCCTTAAAACAATTTTATGCGTGTACTCTAATCTGAGTGATACAAATATCATAAAATTATCATTTAGCTTTAAATCACGTTCCGAAAGTAGTCGATACCTAAGTCTATAAGGAATGTCATTTCCTTTAAATAAGTTAATTTTTTGCCAAAATATTGTATTTAAATAATTTTTTGTGTCAAAATGTGTGTCCTTAAAACAATTTTATGCGTGTACTCTAATCTGAGTGATACTAAATATCATAAAAATTATCCATTTAGGGGCTTTTTTAAAATCACGGTTCCGAACGTAGTCGGATACCTTAAGTCTATAAGGAATGTCATTTCCTTTAAATAAATAGTATTTTTATCTATGTTGAAGTCTAATTTTTTTCTGTGTTTGTCTTTTTTTTTATTTCTACGACTCTCTTTTTTATACTCGGAGTATAACGCGCACCCCTATATTTCGATCTTATTTTTTGTGTTAAAAGTGTGTTATACCCGATTTTAAAGTGTACAAAAACATATTATTGAATTTCAGATTTCCATGTTGTTGTGAAATCCAATGTATTAATTTAAAGATTTTTTTTTTCTCAGTTACAATTTATGAAAGATTTTAAGCCAAACTGTATTTGTTAAAAACAGTTCTACTTAGCCTAAAATTAAGTCTTTTCGTCCATTTAAGGTATCTGACTACGTTCGGAAGGGTGATTTTGCAAAAGAGTATCAATGGATAATATTTATGATATTTAGTGTCACTTAGATTAGAAAATGTATACAAAATTGTTTTAAGAATAGTATTACAATAAAAAATTATTTAAATACACTATTTTGACGAAAAATGAACATAGAATGACCCATTTTCAAAATATTCTCTCTTTGTGAAAAATACTTCTATTATAATAATATTTTGCCTGTATATAGCTCAAACCGCTGTACAGAGGCTCAACTAGAATTTTTGAAATATATAACTTATAAGTGGGTTTATCCATGTTTTACGGCAACAGAGGGGAGAAATTTTAAGAAAAAAACGCCTATAATTATTTCAATGGGTTGTAACTCTGAAAATAATGTAAATTTTTTCAAAATCGTAGTTGAGCCTCTGTACAGAGGTCTGAGGTTTATATAGGCAAAATATTATTATAATAGAATCATTTTCAAAAAAGGAGACATTTTGAAAAAGGTTATTCTAAGTTAATTTTTGCCGAAATATTTATTTAAATAAATTTTTTTGTCAAAGTGTCCTTAAAACAATTTTATACATATATTCTAATCTAAGTGACACTAAATATCATGAAAATTATCCATTTATGCGCTTTTTTAAAATCACGGTTCCGAACGTAGTCGGATACTTTTTAATAGAATAAAAAATTCACTAACGAATTTATTCTCTAAGAGAGATTTTTAATTTTCGCTTTTTTCACTAATTTGTAGAAACTGCATCGAGACTTCATATCATTTTGAGAATAGTTTGTTAAAAAAAGCTAAATTGGTTTTATTTAAGCACCTCTATTTTAAACCCGTAACTCAAAATTACTTTGACTGATAACAGAAAAATAGAAAAGTATTCCACCATTCAAATCATATTCTGATGTTATTAAAATATTGAGCATGCGCTACTTTTATGTGCTTCTAATTTCGATTGAATAATATTTATGTATTTTTTTCTTAATATGATATCCCTACTTATTTATCTGATTAATTTTAATGCCCTTATATGGATTTTTTTTATATTTTAAAGTTTTATATATCGTAATTAATAAATATAAAATTTGTCGTATATTTCCGAATCTAAACCGAGCTTGCATTTTTTCTTCCAAAATTTTCCTAAAGATCGTGACTTGTGAAAAGACGAAAAGAAAATTAGTTTAACTCACTGTAAATTTTAAATATGTCACCATGAGGGTGAAAATGTCAAACGGGTATATTACTTTCCAATAAAATTGCTGTTAAGTAAAACGCCAGACGTCAATGATGACAGTTTTGTTTCTATTAACCTCTTTCTGAAGTTAACACATATTTCCCGTTTTTTGTTATCTTGTACACTGTATGATAGTCTATGATAGTTTCTGTGTTGTTTGTTCGGAAAATTGGAAATTAGTATTCGGTACACATGATCGCCAATCAATATTTCAAGTCTTGGAGGAAAAACTCGCTGCATGATTATCGTGTGTATTCAGACATCCCCAAGTTAATATTTTACAAACTATTTATAAATTCGAATTCACGCACTGTTTTTTAAAAATTTATAAACATGACATTTTTTTTTCTTTTAGAATAAAAGTTCCATGCAAAACACCCCAAAAGTTAAAAGATTAAATTACTTGCGCATGGCTAACGGATTTTTTCTTTAAAATTATTTTTATTAAGCTACGGTTTTTTTTAGATAAGCAAATCCATACATGTCAACCTCCTTACTTCAACTTTAAAAAAATGTTCCAAAAATTCTTGGCTTGTATACACAAAAATATACGGTATATATTTAATATTTTTTTTTGACTAATATAGATATCATAACGTACTTTTGCTACTAGCAATTCCTTACAATAAATAGCTGATTTTCTTTCTAAAGAATTCCAGTTACTGGAGTATTCTAATATCCGGATATTTCTTCTCATATCAGTAATGAACGATAACAGATAGGACAGTAGAGTAATATTCTGCCGTGATGAGAGATTTCCAATAATCCACCTAGAAGCCTTTATTGTATCCCATAAAGAATGGGCAAAGAAATGCTTTATCCTCTAATGTCGTTATATAAACGAACATGGTAATCTGTTTTTCCCTGAATTTATCATATATATATATATATCAGTAATGTACTACATCATAATATTGTTTTATGCATTCAACAATGATTTATTACTTTATTTTAAAAAAATTTTTGAATTAATCATTTAAAGAAATAAAACAGATTAGAAAGAAGAATATTTTTAGAAAAATCAAAAAATTTTCCCCGTAATTCGGTGAAATTTACGTTAGGATATTTAATCTTGGATTAAAAAGTCACAAAGGGCTCTTGGAACAAAGAGTCATTTAAGCATCAGAAAAGAATTTTTAAACGCGTTCTTTCGCAATATTTTAAATAGGGAGCTTGTAGTTTATAAACTATTAAAAAAATTGAAAGGAAAAAAAGTGACTACTAACTTTAGATTGCTGTTAGCAACAACAAAAAAAGATTGTTTTTACATAAAAAGAAAATATTGACAAGATTCAGTGAGTATATATTTTTTAAAGAAAAAATGGGGATTTAGTCAAATCAGCTTTTACACGGAGTTTTTTAGTATTCAGCTGTAAAAGAAGCAAAAAAACAAAAACAAAAAAACAAAAAAAAGATGATTAAGTGATATTTATTGCATTTTTCTTAACAGGCTATATTCTATTTTTATAATGGTAGAAAAATACTTTACGTACTTAAATATCGTTACGTGGTTTACGTTACAGAAAAGGTCCACGCAATTAAAAAGTAGTTCTTTTCGGAGTAAATCTAAATTTATTCTGGAGCATTCGATTTTTTCCAAATAGGGAACAAATAAACACGCGTATAAATCTACAATAGCACATATTCTAAAACCATACAAATGCTGGGCACAGCAATTCAAGTCCGTAATCACAATTTCACATAAAATAAATGAAACGCTCAGTCACTGTCAGATATTTGACTCCAATATTGCTTCCCTGCATTGTTCTTATATATGCTGGGTATTGTTCTAATATAGGCTTATCGAGGTGCTTCTATAATTATTTCGTCAAATAATTCTCATAGATTCTTTTGGAGTTTTCAGGAACATTAATTTTTGTCGTCAATGCCCCTCATATTCACATAGCATTATTGAAAGAGTATTTTCTTCCTGGACTACAACTGATCTTTCTGGTCACAACACTCTTTCGGCAGAGAAGTGAAAACGCGAAGTCCGAAATTTCTCTAAAAATACTAAAATTTTATTACGTTATGTTTTAATGTATTGCGTTTATTCATTGTTCATTGGGTACATTAATTATTATTAAAAATGATTTTGGCATTGATGTGATATACACCCATACGTTAAATCTTATTTTTCTCCTTGTCAAGTTAGGATGCGTTTGTTTTTAATATTTAAGACTTTTAAACCTAACGTGACAATTAAAAACAAAAATTGGGGTTCAGACGTATGTTGCATCTGTGTTCAGTAATTGTACTGTAAAACTTAAATCTGATCTCTTAAGAATCAAAATGCACACAAAAGTAAGTTTAAAACTGATGAATATGAAAATTTTGAAAAAGTCTAGCTTAGTGGTTTTAAATTTTTTTTTCACTGTCTCCCTTAGCAAGTAATTGAAATAGAATGCCTTTACAAAATAGTATCGCAAATTATATATTATATATATATGTGTAGATTTATTGCTCGAGTTGTATTGTTTATGCTTTCTTCATGCATTCCTTGGAGAACACAATCAAAAATAAATCAACCACAATTTTAGAACTTAATGGATTGAATAAATCAAAAGTTGAATTCTTCTAATGTAATAAAGAAAAATTAAAACTAGAAAATACTTCTATTTAAACCAGTCAATATTTCTGATATATAATATCTCTTTTTTATGTTTCGTCCCTTATACCATAACATGTAAAACTAACTAAATTTTTTAAATCATATTTTTCGAATGTTCCTATTTTCTAAATTAATTGTTGTTGAGCACATACCTTATAAGCATATGGATTTGTATTATTATTGAGCATTTTTTCCCCTTCTGAAAACATATTTTCCCGATTTCTGTTCTTTGACATTCTGAAAAAGGCAACCTTTAATGTCACGCAGGCAGTTGCAATTTACAATGCTTTTAATAATCATTCCAGGAAGGAGATTCTTTCTATCAAAAGTCACTTCAAACATCACAAGAAACAGAGAACCTTGCATAGAGGATTAGAACAACAATCCCCTTTATTATTCTTTATTTAAAAAGTGATAATATATCCGTCTTCTTCCAATTCAATTAGGCTTGTGTTATTAATTAGGGTGATTTAATTTTTTCAATTAGGGTTGTGGTATCCAAGTAATTACTGTCACAAGGGACTATGTTCTAACCACTTCGGTAAACTTTCGAAGGAGAAGAGCCAAATTATAAGTGAAACAAAACAACCAAAAATCACACAGAGCCATTTAGTATATGTAAATACTTGCACACCCAGGGAAGAGGTGGGGGGCGGTAGCGATCTCAATCAGGACTGCCTTGCTTCAATTAATAATTTTTGTAATACTTTGATGAGGAGCTGTTAAGGCCAGATTATTGATGTGAAGGCTACATAAGAAACATTGTGCTGCTCGTTATCTGGAGTCTTGAGGGGTCACTGTAGATATGAGAGTGTACAAGTCAATTTGGAAACCAGGCTAAGAAAAAGTCTGGGAGTCTCTTGGAGATTGTGTTGGAGAGTCGAGTCTCTTTAAAGGTGGAATATATCACGCCTTCAAAAGAAAAATGTAACGCAGAATTATCTCCTTTTTGGAGGTAGCCAGGATTACTGTTCGGCCATTAGTCCTTGTCACCCCTCGTGCGGTGGACTTTGAAGCCGGAGATTGGCATCGGAACTGCACCGTTCACATCTCTGTTGGCTGGATAAAGAGAGGTCAAAGGTTGACTTACCCTAGAACTTAAGTGTCGGTATTGTTCTGTCTTGGATACTTTCCTATGAGAAACTACTTGACCATTGGCAAGTCATTAGTTCCTAACATGTAACCGGTTCTTTGCTAGAGATCGATAACTTAATGATGGACAAAAAATTAACATTTTTCATTCCATCAAAAATTAAGAATTATCGAAGAAATTTTATTTATGTGGCTCAATGCAAAAACAAACATTCTCAAAGTATATCATAATGTTCAGAATTTTAAACTTTCAAGCTTCCTGAAAAAATTTTCGCTACCAATAATACCATGTACTTTATTCAGAAATTTCATAATTACACTAATAAGTAAAATTTACTTTGATTGTTCTTGCGTATAACAGTTATTTCAACACTTTTTTTTTAAAATTTACCTTTAAATATGTTATAAATATGGATTATGTTTTGTCATCTCTGTTTGAGGGCTTAAGTTTATCTTCTGTACTTTCATAAGAGCTCCCAAAATCATATAAGCAAATAAATAAATTCCTGGAAATTACCGAGAGTATCATCCTGTAATGAAATTTGTACCAATGAATTGGACTTTAACTGATTTTAAACTAATTCTAATATTTTTACCGATTGTCAATAAACCTTTTAAAGAAAAAACAATGTAATACAGAAATAACTTTGTTAGGCCAGTTAAATATTAAAATATATATGCAATTACAGGTAAATTTTTCAAAGAGATAATTATAAGAAAAGAAGAAACAATGATTTTAATAAGACATTTATTTTTTAAATATATATCTGCCAGGAGCGGGCAAATAGCGGCCCAAAGAGGTTTTGAGGCCTACCAAGACAATTGGAAAACCCAATAGACAAAATGTTCTCTATATCTGGGTCAGTATGTGTTTGGGAGAAAAGTTTTCTTGGATGAAAATCAACTAGAGTTAATATAGATGCAAGTTGGCTGACATTAACTTGCATGTAATAATGATAATTTCAGCAAGCACTACTGATTTAAAAAAAAAAATGTAGAAAAGCGTGACAGGATACATTTGTCTCAGTTAAACTGATTGTGAAAATTAAATGTGCCAAAGCTTTAGATTATATGGAATTATCACAATACATAAATTGTGAGTAAAACTGCCAGTATTTAACCTCTTGCCAGTGTTACCCGAATTCAGTTCGGGCAACTACTACGAGCAGTATTTGTGATGCCCGAGCTGAGTTCGTTTCTACTTTAGAATACTTAATTCACTATTTTCCTCATAGATGGCGACGTTCTCGCTTTTCAGCGTGTAAAAGTTAGTGTTATAAAATGGCACGATAAAAAGGATTGTTTGCATGATTTCTTCAGTACATACTGCAGCATTGATTGAGTTTGAAGATAAGAAAAAAGAAAAAGAAATCGAAACCAGAAGTATTACATGACCACAACAACACTATGGAAGGTGTTGATAAAGTTGATCAACATTTTATTGACTACCCAGTAGAAAGAAATTGAGTTATATTTAAATATAATGAGTTAATATTACCAAAAGATATTTTTCCCTCTCCTGGACCAAACATTATATAACCTTCGTTATGTATAATTCAACAGGAGGTGTGAAAAATAATATGAACTACAGAATAGCAATCGTCGAACAAATTGTTGAACAAAATAAGCCAAATGTTCAGATACCAGGACTAGCGCGTCGTAGTGTAAGCTTGCTGCGTCTCATAGGTTGACACTTTACAGAACACATTCCACCAACGGGAAAAAAAATTTACTCCAACCATATAGAGTTTTATATGCTGTCGTAAAACCGATGAAAAAGGGAAGAGGATAAGACGTTAGACACGAGTTTATTGTAAAGAGTGCGATATATGGGCTTGTGTCAGTACCGTGTTTTGAGATATACCATACTGTAAAAGATTTGTAAAATGTATGTATTGAAAATCATATTGCAGAGTTTTTATATTATATTATACTAGTTATATTATATTTAGCTTCAAAATTTTGTTTAATTTGCTCTAATTGAATAAGATGTGTGTGTAATTCATTACTTTTTATTTGTATGTAAAAATTATATAAATATAGTAGTTATTTTGTTTAAAATTTTATTTTTGTAATTAAAAACCATTTTCTAACTTTATAATAACATAAGGAACAAAATTAAACAGTCAAAAATTTTTTCATTGTTTGGTCTATTTTTTTCAGAATATATATCACAGTTAAGGAATTAATTTATGTTTATTGTTTTCTTGGTACAATTTTTATCTTTTCTGAGATACAAAAAAAAAAAAAAAAAAGCTAAGATACAAAGCTAACTGATGAATACAATTGCTTAAAAGGTGCGGCCCTTCGGCTTCCACAACGTGGCCTTCGAAAACAATTGCCCTCTCCTGATGTAGGCAAAAGTTTTATGAGCCACGATTTGTCGATCCTTCTTCTAGCAGAACCTGGAGTTCCACCAAAAATACGTAAGCTATTCAATAAGTAATAAGACTAATTTTACTGCCGCGAAACCACTAATCGGAATGTTAACTTCTGTGGCATAAGAAAAGTTTGTTGTCTGTATTAACAAAAGCTATCGATAGATGGCGTGTAGAGACTCCTGTTCTTCAGTATCACGTGCTCGAACTGAAGCGTGTTTGTGGGCACCTACCAAACGCGGCCAGTTGTCGAAATGGAAGCAAAAATCAGCATCGGAGACATTTGATATGATACAATATGATTAAAGACTAAAACAAGAAGGTGACAATATCTTAAAATGCTTCATCATAGCAGACAAAACTTGGTTGTATCGCGGATCCAACCATAAAACAACAAAGCAGTGAACATAAACATCTATCTTTACCTACTCCCAAGAAAGCAAAAACTGTGAAATTGGCTGGTAAAGTTATGAACATAATTTTTTTTATTTTGAAGGAATTGTGTATCAACACGCTGTCGAACCCGGTACTACCATAAACGGTTCGTACTACGCGAATGTCCTGCGAACAATGATACAGCACGTTAAAAGGAAACACCCATTGCTCCGAAATGGCTTCCTATTGCATCATGACAATGCCCGACCACATATTGCTCGTTGCGTACTGGATGTTTCGCAGTAGAACAACGTAGAGATTTTACCACACCCTCCAAACAGTCTTGATAAAACTCCACTCGATTTCTGGCGGTTTCCTTATTTTAAGAAACCATTACGAGGCAAACGTTTTGCAAGCAACAAAGCATGTGTAAAAGCTGCTGAGGCGATTTTGATGAAGCTCTCACAAAACAGACTTTTACATGTTTTTAAGAAGAGAACAGAACGTTGTGATAAATGCATTACGTGCCAAGGAAGTCATTTTGAAAAAGACCATGTAAATGATGACGATTAAAAGTATTCTTTTTTTATATATATAATTTTAGTCTTATTACTTATTGAACAGCCCTCGTACATCATGAGGAATAAAGGAGGAAACTGTTAACATTTTAAAGAAAATTACACCCGAAATTCACCACATCTTTAGTATGAGTTAGGATCTCTCAGATGTCTTCTTCTCTTCGCTTGATGATGTGTGAAAATTACAAGGTCCATAACTGGAAACGCTTGTGTATTTCCAAATAGTCTTTAACTCTAACCATTAGCCATTTTTAAAGATTAATCATCGACTATTTCCAGTAGCCCTTTGCTCAACTTTCGATTCAACATTGACCGAATAAAACTAAAATTTAAAACTCTACCTCCTGCCAGAAGCATTTGAGAAGTATAGATTAAGTAAAATATCTAGCCTCACTCAATCACATTCTTTGATGTCTTGTGTCTGTGTATTTTGGGGTAACTGTCTCATCAGAAAATCGGTTTCTGATTCTTTAAATTTCCTTTAAATTTTTTAAATTTCCAAAGTTCACCCACGAATATACCATTCCCAGAAAGATAAAAAATAAGTGTTTCAAGCAAAAGTAATCCAGTTTAAGTGCATATTTTAACGTCTGTACTTGACACCCGTCAGAGAAGTTGTCAGTCCACTATCAAGAGCAACTCTTTAATTTATGCAATAAAGGTAAAGAGAAACTTTTAAGCGCCTACTTTTTCCCCTGCAAAGCGCGTGATTGACGTTTCTTTTGCACGCAACTCCTTGAGTTAAGAGTATTTAATCTTATACAGGAAAAAAAAGAAATACTAAAGAGAAATCATTCATTCGTGTACAGAAAGAAATTAAAAAGATGTATTCTCGAATTTCTGAAAATGATTTATATAAATTAATTTTCTTTGGATCATAAATTAAAATTAATTACAAAAAGTGTAGAGATTTCTCTCATATCTTTATTAGCTCCATATTTTTTTCCCCTTCCCTACAGTTCACGTTCTTACACAATTTATTTTTTAGATTTTTTTAATTAATTATAAATAAGGGAAATTTTGGGAAAATCTTAATTTCTATATTCCTCAAAGGGTAAATGCTAATAAAACCGATTTTGTCATTACCAATGAAAATATAATTTATCTTCCTACGTAATTTTCTATTAATAGATTCATATTTATCTGAGTGCCCATTAAAAAAGATTTTTCGCTTCGAATGAGAAGAAAAAAGTTAAACTTGAAATGTTTTTCAAGGCATTAAATACTTCTTAACAAAAGGACGGAACCCAAGGAAAAAAAATATACTCGTTACCACATTTTTTCTGTTGCTTTTGAGAACTATAACTCATCGCTTATGTAAAAGAAGATGCTTTTTCATCAACTTGGGACTTGGAGCATAGAAATTTTCGTAATTGAGG
>BMAV01025026.1:0-15236 GCA_019973955.1 Trichonephila inaurata madagascariensis | reverse complement strand
TTTTCTTAGTTTCCCAGGGGATTTTCATAAATGGACAGTAGAAAATTTCGTGGACTTTTGGAAAGAAATGTGGTATCATTTCGATGTTATTGCATCTAAACCGTACGAAACAGTAAGTGGCATACCACGAATCATTTATGCCAAAAGCTAATCTTAAATATATAAAACTAAACTTCTAATAAAGAGAAGTAAGTATTTAATCTACTCAAAAGCAATCGGAGTTATCAGCTCTAAATAATTCTTTCTCTAAGCCTTAATGCCTTAAAACAGTTAATATTTATTGATAACTAAAAGAAAAATATAGAATTTCAGAAATTTTTTTTTAAAAATTCTAGAAAAAAATTTTTTCAATAACTCAAATCGAATTTTTTTCAGTTTGGACATTATTAAAAAGCCTTGGAACCCTGATTTTGAAAAGCGTATAAATGGAAAAATTTTTAAATATTGTGCACTTAGATTAAAAATAATTATAAAATTTTTTAAAAGGACATTATAAAAAAAAATTTTTAAATTCAATTTTTTTGGCAAAAAATTTTTAGTAATTTTTTTCCAAAAATTTTCTTTTTTAAAAAAGCTTTTTTGTTTTAAAATTTTGGGTTTAGTTTGACTCGTACGGGGTAAACCCAAATTTTTTAAAACGCATAATTGGGAAGTGGGTTTATCCATGTCTTACGAAAACAGAAGGAAGAAATTTTAAGAAAATACGGATAATTATTTAAAAATGATTGTAATTTAAAAAATAATGTTTTTTTTCAAAATCATAGTTGACCTCTTACAGAGGTCTGAGCATATAATGCAAAATATTAATACAATGGAAGTTTTTAAAAAAGGAGAACTTTTTGAAAGGTTTTTTGAAAATAGTGTATTTAAATTTTTTTTTGTCAAAATGCCCTTTAAAACCCAAATTTTATACATGTATTCTAATCTAAGTGACACTAAATATGATGAAAATTATTCATTTATGCGCTTTTTTAAAATCATGGTTCCGAACGTAGTCGGATACCTTAAAATGCTATATATTATTCTTATTTTTATTCTGTAAAATGGACCCTAAGTATTTAAACAGCAGCTGCTGATATTTAAAAACAACGTAACAATATTCTGCGTCAAGTAAAACAAATGATAAAAATTGCGGAAAAATTCTACGAAAATTTCTCACTTTAGTTTATCTATTATTGACATTTATTATACCCCTTTTTTTAACCTATCGAACATTATAAAAACTTAGCATTTTATCACTAAAAAAGCACACACTTTATCACTAGCCTACTCTCATTTTATGACTTAATATCATACAATCAAATTAAGGAAAACATTCTAAGACAATTTAGTTGAAATTTAATCAATTATTACAAGTATTTTTATTCGTAGCTACTGAAGAACTTTTAATTCTATCCAAGTATACTTAGGTCTTGCCTATCAATGAAATAGTATTTTTGTCAATTATATGATACATTTTTTATCCCAAATTGTTATAAATTGTAATAGCAATTCTAAATTTATTTTACTTATAGACGCAAATAAATTTTATATACTTTTAGTAGATTTTTATTTACCTATAATCATAAAACTATTTCTCATGTTATGTATATTTATACAGGTTTATCGAAAAACTGGAAAAGGCATTTTGGATTGTGAATGGTTTCCCGGAGCAGCTATGAATTACGCAGAAAATCTTTTACGGATCAGAGATGACAAAATTGCTATCATAGTTCTGGGTACAACTAATTCCTGTTAATTTCTTAGTGAAAGATTACCGCTTTATTAATGTAAATTTATAAGAAACTTTTACAAGAACGAAATACTGGTACCAAATATTTCCAAAGTAAAAATAAATTCAAAGTAAGATTTAAATGGGAAGATCTTCTCGAAATAAAAACTAAATTGGATTGTTAATAGCCTAACCATTTATATAATCTAAGTAATCAAATTTACCCCATATTGATTTTTGAGTTAACATTATTGAATTCGAAGTTGTCTTCATTGATATACTTCTTAAGTATTGTTTATTTTAAGAAATGATTAGATAAAGTCTTGAGAAAAAAAGTCGATTAAGGCCTGCTTTAAAAAAGTAAGAAAATGTTGTAAAATTAAATAATGTATAAAAAATGTATGTTTATTAAATATTTAATGCAAAAATATTTTTTATGCAATTTTAAAATTTTCTCAAAGTGTTCCCTTACCAGTGAAAAAGAATCCTGAGTCATGCATGAACTACTACAGCTCTGTTTAAGTTAAAAATAATCAAATGCCGTATTCATCACATACAATTTAAATACAAAATTTGCTTTTAATTGACTACTGAAGTATTTACAAGAATAACAACTAAATAATCATCACAATACGTAATAATGGAAGAAAAAAATGCACTTCGAAAATTTATAAAATGATTACTGTTTCAATTTCCATTCGTTAGATGAAGATCAAAATGAAGATCGAGTGACCTTTGCTGAATTATTCGAAGAAGTTTGTACGCAGCCGCATTCAGAAAGCACGGTTTGACAATAGGAGACAGAGTTGGAGGCAAGTATTGCTATTAATCTTGTTGTTTTGTTGTTCCGCTATCTCTATCCTACAAAACTACAGCTGTAAGATTTCCTTTACATTGCATATGTGAGTCTAGTATGGACTCTATACTCGACAATTGCGAAACTTTATTAAACCTATATACTTACTCTCCCAATAAATATTAAATGAAAAATTATGTGTGAAAGAACTATGCATTTAAATATTTTTACTGTTATTGTTTAATACATGGGTTATAAATAATATTCTACTATGATTCAGGGATTTACTCAAAAAAAGTAAGAATTTTAAATATAATATACGCCAAATTTCCCTATATTGAAAATTTTTTTCTATGTACGAACCCTGGAACCTTAACATTTCAGAATTTTTTTTAAAATAACCTTTTATAGCGAAGTGCATTTTTTATAACGAACTTTTCTTTTGTCATTCAATTTTCTTTCCCCCTTTTTTTTTAAAGTACTTCTGAATTTTTCCTCTTTAACCATTTATGGTTTAAAAAATTTTTAACTGGTTTTATTAGATCCCAACTCGCAGAGGGTAATAGATTTCTGGACGTTTCTAAGAAGTGCAACCTTTAACCCCACTGCCCCTTTACTAGAAAAAACTTTTATATCCTCTTTCCCCCTCAATGGATCCCATTTCCCCATGTGATTATAAAATCGTATTTTAATAATACTTAGCTTTAAATTTTAAAATGTCCTTATAAAATTCATTAATTTTTGTATAAAATTATTTTTTTAATATTGAAAATACAATGAATTCTTCGACATTCTTTTTTCCTGTTTTCCTTGCAGTTTTACTTTTTTGATGAGTAAGATATACAAAATAAACATATATTAATTTAAAAAAATGTATGAAAAATTTCTTTTTTTAATACATAATGTTTATGAATTTAAAATTTGTTTTATGGGATTTATAAAGTATATTAAAAGATGAACCTCTATGTAACGAACTTTTTTCTGGGATTTAGCGACTTCGTTATATAGAGGTTCGACTGAATCTTCATTCGTTAACTCTTTATTAAATGTTTATTGGGGAACACATACGTACATTTCGTCGTGGCTTTTGGATGCTTTTAGGAAAGCACGATGACCACATTGATTTATTTAAGCGAATTTCTTAGAGGTGTTATATTATACTAGCTGGTATATCCGTTTTTCGCACGGGTGAATTGAAAAATTACAGACTGAAGGATAAAGAAGTTTTTTTAACGATTTAATTTTACATAAAATGCAAACGAAACAAAAAAAAAAAAACTTTTTTCATATCTCAGGAACAAAACCATATTTGTTAAATTTTAAGTCTGGATATAATAGCTGATAAAAGGAATTTTTTTTTTATTTAAAACCCCCTCTTTTTGTGGATCGATTTTGAAAACCCCTTCCTTCTGCTCAAAAAAAGTAACAGATTGTTGCAAATTTTGTGTAATAAATGCTTAAAATAGGGTAAATAATTTATATCTGGATGTGTAATAAGTGTTAATATTTCATTCTGTTGCATTTATTTTTTAAACTGTGATACCATAATCAACACCGTTCCTTACATTATAATAGCGATTCAATGGAAACAGCGAAATATTGGTGATAGAGTTAAGTTGGCATCATTTTTGGCAACCATGTTAGCAACTGGGCGATGGATTGAAAGGGGCAGAAGTTGTCAAGCTCAAGCACCCCCCTGGTGGGAATTTGCAAGAAAAAGGATGCACAGAAACCTTCTCCACAAAAATATAATTACCCAAATTTCATTTGGATATGTCGAAGGTTTGAGTGGTGCGTTTTAGCAAAAAATCCATATATATATATATATATATAAATATATATGATTTGGAAATTTTAAAAACTTAATGGCTATATGAAAACGCGTGAGGAAAGATTATGCGACGGACAACAGCATTTTCCTTAATCCTAAGACACTTAACTTATTAAAACTACAAAAACTTCCACAATTTTTTAATTACATAATTTTAAACTTTGCAAGCCAATTGGTCGAATCCGATGGATAATGGGATACTATGTCAGCTCACCAAAAAAATTTGATAACGCGGCACTTTTTTGAAAACCATGACTACAGATAATGTAGTAATCACTTTAAATGTTAAATTTAAAAAGGAGTAAAGTATCGCACATTATTTTGTCGGGCTTAGAACGGGAGTGAATTAAAGAAATTGGAACAAGATGTCATTATACGTACGCACCCACAAACACATGTACATTTATATAATTTGCACATTTTTTTTATGAAATTCACAAGGTTTATTATTCTTTTACATCTACCTGTGTTTTTAGACACTACTTTAAATAATCAAATAGGAATAATATTCATTTCTGATTATAAAAATACTATTAAAAGTCAATATGGGTTTAAATGTCATGTTAAAGGTGTCTAAAAAATGCAATAAAATTAAAATTCACATAGTGGTTACAATCCTTCGGTGTATATTAAAGATACAAAGATAATGAAGTAATTAATTTATAAAATTAAATTCAGGTTATTAAGTCTATACGTTGGAATATATTATAAGTAACTGATCCGATTTCATATGTTTTACAAGAAATACACATGCTGGTCTAAAGTTAGTAAGTTAAAGGGGCAAAATACGTTTAAATATTTCATTGGGTTTGATTGTTTATTAGCATCAATATGAAACTACATAAGGCTTAATGATGACGGACCTTCTAATTTCAACAATGGTTCATTGACGAGGGCAACAACTGAAAAAACTCAATGAAATTCTTTGGGGTCGAAGAGAAGATTGAGCCATCGTACTAGAAGCATTGCTGAGGTACATTGTTAACTATTAAATAACTCTCACTTTTCGCAAAGTATTATGGCTTTCTGTTGAGTTCTTGCCTTGTAAAGATTCAATGTTTATGTATAATCTTGAACACTGACAGTACTTGAATCCGTTAGAGTTTTATTACTTCAAACACATGTTAGTAAAAGTAAAATAAAAACATACAAACTATTGCTGGAAGGAAAAACATTGTCTCGAAGTTTGAATTGCAACTGACCTAACTTTCATTTTCAATTCCTTTATTACGCTGCACCAGCTCCACCTTGTGAGTACTTTTCAAATGACCATGGCCATACTATGTTCGCTTGAACTAAAATAACATCTTCATTTATGTAGATGTTAACATTCTAAAAATTAGTATAACTTTCTTTTGAATCAATACAAATATCACTTGAATGAATTTTACATACCTGCATATTTTACGAGCTAATAACTCTGTGCTTAGTATATAAATGAAATATGAGTTCCGGCGAAAAATTTTTATCAGGCTTCATCTCAATAAAAAGTAACTGTGTTTGTGAAAGAAAGAGTTTAAAAATTCAATTATATTTTTCTTAGTAACATTTTTCATAATTTAGAGAACTTAAGTATTAATTCAATTTTCTCTAAAGAACAATATGTAGATCTAACCAAAATCGTTAATATTTAATAATTCGTGCAATATTTTTAATTATTTTAATATACGTTTTTCAGCTTATATATCAAACTCAAAAGAGGCGTTATTTGCAATGTTGGCAGCAACGAGCATTGGCGCAATTTGGTCTGGAGCCTTACCTTATTATGGCACTCGAGTAAGTTTTCATATATTACATGGATATAAGATGGCAGAAATGGGCCTCTTTTATTTCTAACATAGTGTTGTTATAATTACAGGCAGTTTGTAGTATTATGCAAAAAATAGATCCAAAAATTGTCATAGCGGGTGACCGCGCGCAAGATTATGGTGAAGAATACGTCTATTTTGACAAATTAGCTCCTATGGCTGAAAGTAAGTAAGATTTTAATAATACGTAATTTTTCACATTAATAAATTTTGTAATGAAAAATTTTATTCCTGAAGTAATTTAGTTATTTTATTAAATTTTAAAGAATTCCTATAGCAAAACTCTTTCCTTAAATGACTTCTACATACATTTTACCATACAATCAGACAATTAAGTTTATCTAAAAACGTTCTATGTTTTAAATACCGAGTTAACAACCAAAAACAATGGGAAATGGAGAATGTGTCTTTATTTGGGACCATTGTATCCTTTGGAAGAATCAATATCATTCGAAACCTTTCTAGATCACACGATACTCATGTTTTTAGTAATAAATTTTTTAAAAGAAAACAATTACACAAGAGCCTAGAATAACAGATAAACATTTTCTTTCTTGAAACCGTGAAGAAATTTTGAAAAAATGTTTCATATTTTGATAGGAATAAACAAATCAATGCATTGTTTCAAACTAGGTTACGGAATATAAAAGCAAAATATACCGTTACTGAAAACCACAAATTCTAAAATAGATTACTTCAATAAATTTTTAAACAATGCTTATTGAGAATCATGGAATAGTTCACTGAACTTATATTCAAAATAATGTTGTTCATTTGATTATAGCATGATTTTTTCAAGGACTTTAATTATTTTCTCTAATTGCCCTAACAAGCTTCAACAAATATTTAATTATGGAAATTAGTTATACGTCCATTTTATTCTGAATAATAACTTGCTTATATTAGCATTTTATTATAAGAATCTTCCATTCTTTAGTATATTTCATAAACAATAGAGTTCTATTATGACGAACTTAAAAAAAGAATGTAAAATTCCTAAAAATGAATTATATTCATCGTCTATAAGATTTCAAAGTAAATGTAATTTCAATAAATTTATAAATTCTGATATAAATACAATTCAATAGGTCTACCAAATATGGTAAAAATGGTTATAGTACCTTCAAAAGAGGAGACGTTATTCAAGGATTTATCGAAAATTCGCAACAGGTAATACCATTCTTAAAATTGTTTACCCCTTTTATTTTTAAACTTTGTAAAAATTTCAAACATCATCAAGTTTATGATATAGGATGTAATTTTTGGAAACTCAAATTTGACATTTTCAACAAAAATAAGGATAAATTGTAATTCTTAACAAAAATTCGATTTTATTTTTATTTACTTTTCGGTTCTTTTTCATATCTGATTATAAAACAAACTAACTAAGTAAAGTTAATGTGGTAAATAAAATCAATTTAATAGTAGAATACATTTAACATTATATACTTGATAGATTATCTAAATTTTAATCTACAAGATCTAATATTTCTGATGTGCATTCCACGTTTGTCTTCGGTTTATTACACAACAATGAAAAGATTTTTAATACAAACCTTCTTATACATACTGAAAAAATAATGCTTTTAAATATGTTTAGAAAAATTGTTGGTCAAAAATAGCAGATTATATGGGAGAAAGACTCAACAAAAAAAAATTAAAATATTTCCTGTTGAAATAAAAAGTTATTTTTCTTGTAATTTCCAAAATTTTGAAAGTTGTAATACTGTTTCATTGTGGAATACATTAAATGATATAAATTTGTAAAATATTTTATCAAGCGTCTCTTGACAATCTGCAGAATGTGGCTGCATTAACGCACTGAATACAAATTTTCGTACCGAGAGTGCTTAACACTATTAAAAATATTCAAATGTCTGGGAACCAAAAACAAATTTTAATGGCATAAATTTAGCGGTAAGTTTTCAAGAATATCTAATTGAACTAGGTTCTCTCAGTTTTCTTATTTCTCACTTCCAGTTTCTCTTGCTTTTCATTCATTTGAGAAAATAACCCTACCATGTTCCCTGGACTAAATCTGAATAAACTGTGCTTGGGAAATCATGGATTCTCACCTTGAGTAATATTCACAAAGAAATATTCGAATTAAATTTGATTGTACTAAAAAGTAGCATTTAGGAAATCTTTAATTTGAAATATTTAAAAACTTAATAGAATACAGAATATTATACGCATTTGATAATAATATTGTAATAAATAACAATAAACTTTTCTTTTCTTTGATTTATTAACAAAGTTTTGCAAGCATTAAATATCATATATTGTTGTTTATGTAGCATGTTTCTAAAGGATTTTTGGAAACTGGAAAAGAAGCAGATGGCACTGTGCCCGATTTAGTCTTCGAACAACTTCCAACCAATCATCCCATTACGATCAACCTTACCCCCAGGTACCACTGGCAAACCAAAGCGAGACGCATTCTGTGCCGGGTAGTGAGTTAATAATTCATTTTGAAAATTTGAAAAAAATCATTCTACCTTTACACGAAAATCATTTAATGAAATAATTTATATTTTTATTATGTTAATTTTAATATGAATATTTTAAACACTTATTTATAGCTCTGAATGGTTTATATATATAATTCTTTTAACCTTCAATACTTTTATAAAGCATTAAGTCCTTAAATTGCAGACTTTTTAAGTGCTTAATTATTTTTCCAACCATTAAGAGTTCATAAACAGAAGTTTAAATGTAATGTTAATATTAAAAGTAGATATATGTTTGTGTGTTTTTCAAACTCTTTCAGATATTTTTTAAAAGTGATTTATATTGTAACTAATGGTTTTTATAGGGGCCCTTTTCCAAATTTTGATAGAATTTTAAATACTTACTTGTATAACTAACAAAAATAGGAATCGTTTTTTATCGTAATGCATCGAATGTGGCTAACTTTTATGTCTTTCTGAAATACAAAAACAATAATCCAACTGCATATACGCCACGTAACCAAAAAGCGGTTTAACACTTGATATTTGGTTGAAAAGACTTAGACTTGGATTACAGCCCTCATTTGACGTAGTATTATTTTAATAAGGTTTGTAGAGCTCATTGTCGTCCAGATTTGAAGCGGGAATTTGTCTCTGAAACACTGAAATGACGACGGAGAAGAGAACCTGCCCGAAACTGCAGCACCAGTATATCCGAAAAATTTTCGCGATTGAATTACGATGCGTTCTTTCTGGTGTCCCTTTCATTTGAGAAAGCAATATTCCCATGTTCTCTTGACTAATTATGAATAAACTGTGCTTGGAAGATCATGGAATTCTGGTCCTGGAATACATAGTATTATTCAGTTTCGGGGACAAAGTGTATAAAACCTTATCCTGAATAGTTCCCAGGACCGAAGCGCATCCACTTTCAAAGTAGTCCCCTTGGGCAACGATACATTTCTGCCAGCTTTAGTATAACTTTAAGAAGCAATGCTGGAAGCCATTTTTCCCAACGTCCACAAAGCCCTCCTGTGATGCTGCTTTAAGTTCATCTGATGACACATCTGAGGCCATTTAAGACCGATGCATTTCCTCAAACGACGTCTTTAAGTAGTTTGTAGATCAGCAAGTGTGTGGAAGTATTTGTGCAAGTGTTTGGAAACGATCTTTTTGAATACTTTTAGTCACCAATGCAACATTTTCCGCGTTCCGTGAAGTCGAAGGTCGTCCAAAGCGTGTTCGTTGTCTTCAATGGTTTCTCGGCCTTCTTTAAAACGCCGACGCTATTCGTAATCCTTGGATCTCCCCATGATATATTCACCATACACCTTACTTAGCATTTCCAATATCATTGGTGTTTTTCCTAAGCAGACAGAACAGCTAACAGAATTTAGTATTCATTGCTATTCAAGAAAATCTATCTTTCTTACATCGAGGAGCAAAGCTAACTAGTTTTGGAAGATAACAATTGCGCAGGAGGTTTAGTCACATGACATGAACTAAACAAACCAGACCAGGTAGGGTCGGGTCGGTAGAATCCCTTTCAAGGGGTTTAACTTTAGGTACTTGCTTTCATCGTGAGCAATGACCGCAGTTCCCAAATTTTTAGATCTTACTAAGTATGTCAGATCAATTTCAGAAGAAAAATCCAACTAATGTGATGATCTGGTCATTAACTACGCTTAATTTATCCGTCATTTTTGATTTAGTGCAGCATCATGCTGCTTATTCTTGACCAGAGTCATGGAAGCAATCACAGATTATAATTTTAGCTTATACGTGGTGCTATGTTTGAAAGTCTGTAGCCTCATGTGGTTCCCTTCTTACTTTGATGTGCCCATTGTTCTAGAATAGACTGGATCTTATTAATACAACCACATATATGACATTTCTCCACCACTTAAACAGTCTAAACTTTATGCTTATTAACAAACTTGAGGGTATTTCCTTTTAAAAAAAGTTTTTATTGGAAAAAGCGATTTTAGTGTAGTTCTACCTAGTTCCAATAATTCCAGCGATCTTTTTTTAGCCGTTTTATTTCATTGATGCAGGCCAACTGTTTGAACCTTTTTAAACATGAAGACATCTGTTTTATGACATCGGAGAAATTCACACATGCTTGTTATAAAAATGATTATTTATGCAGAGTTCCAGCACTATTTATAATTTTAAAGAATTTATAGTGAAATAACTATTATTTATATATGAAACTCAATAGCCAAAAAAGTAATTTTATTAATAATTTCTATGTTTATTTTACTTATTTTTTTCAAAATTTATCTTCAGTTTTAAGTATTTTAACACTAAATCCCTCACTATAATTATCTTAAAACTAATAAATTAGAGGTATTTTATCCAGCGAGTAAATAATAAAATTAATACTTAAAATTTATATTCTGCTAGCGTTGTTTTGTATATCCCAAATACATAAAATTAACTTTATGTATAAAAAATGTTAATATTTTTTGATCAGTTGAACATTTTAAATCGAAGGAATATTTTATTAGATTCTGATCAATAACAATCAAATATTTAAAAAAATATTCTGTTTTGAGTATGCTATATTACAAATTTTATGAAGCATTTCCCCCCATATCAATAAATATTATAATTATTTCTTACTGTACTTTTATAAATGTTTTTTCCCTTGCAGACATTTATTTCTTTGTTGAGAGACTACGTCTTTCATCTTGACTTGAAAAGTGGTGATGTAGTTTATAATGATACTCCGGTAAGTTTTTTTATGGCAGTTAAATTTATAACAACTTTTTACAATACTTAAGAGGACATGAGGCAAAAGAAAAACCAAATTTTGAAAAGCATATTTTGATTTTAAAATGTTCTCTATTTATGTGTGGTTCTCATTAATAATCAAAATTATTAAAATTGAACAATTTTTGAGTCACCTAGCACAATTTATGTGCTTAGAAATTTAGTACATCTCAATGTTTTCTCATTTTTTCAAAGCAATTTTTTCATATATTATTGCGCATAAAAATTAAAATTTTCCTCTAAAATTACTCTAAATTTCTCTACATCCTTACTGCAGAACTAAAAAGCTTCTCATACTCTTTTTCTTGCTGTTTTAATAATTATTTAAGAAATTTCTTCATCAAAATAATGGTTGGAGTGTGTATATTTTTAAAAGAAAAAAATTATATAAGAGCATATATATATATATATATATATATATATATTATTGAAAGAGAGAGAGAGTGAATTTTTAGTTTATTTTGCTTTTTTATTTTTTATTAATTTTTCAATCCCAAATATCCTTGCATCAATTTTTTTATTTTATGTTTAAACAAAAAAATTAGTTTTCTTAAGAATACTTGTATTGAAATTTCTTTCTTTATCTGCTGTCCACATAATTTCTGACAATGTTTAAAACCAGAACAGATTACACGATTCTATTCCTAAATTTGACTTATTTATTCAAAATATTAAACAAATGTAAGCCTCACAAAACCTTAGATTTACAAAAAAAACCATACTTGAATACCTCTGAAATGAAAAATTCAAAAATTACAGCTGCAATTCAAAACATAAATATTAGTTTATTGAAATACGCATCACAGGACGGAGGAATTCATAGTAGTGTTCAATTTAAGACTCAAAAATACTCACTATTTTGCATACCAATGCTTGGTGAAATTGGAACTGGAATTAGTATTTTGGTGACTATATTCTGTAGGACCGTTTTTTGCCTCCGCGGAGCCCTAGGCACTTCAAATTGTTACAGCCCCCACCACCATTTCCAGAGCATTCTCCTTCAGTTATTGCCTTGTCAATTTTGGTTTGGTTGTTGTTTGGAGATTTTTACCATTACCCATTACTTTGGACACGCCGTGTCCTAGACTAGCAAACATAGTGAAAGGATAGTGGCATGGTTTGGCCACTGTTGCTCATTTCTTACCTTATGGCAGGGCTGCTGTAGCCCAGTGGTCAAGGTATTAGATCATGGCAGACATGTCATGAGTTCGAGCCCAGTACCACTAAGGACCCACCGTGAAGGGCAGTGAGGCACGTTAAAACTGTCGAGAGCTGAAACGTCCTCCCTTTGGTGTGATGTGGTAGTTAGGAGAGGGAGTGCTAGCTCAGGTGTCGTTCACGTCACTTGACCAGCGTCTCAAAAATTCCTCTTCATGTGTCTGTCGCCAGCCTCGTAGGTATAGCTGAACAGTGACGTTAATATTCACCTTCACCTCATTTTACCTTACGGCACTCTGACCACCATCCACTCACAATTTTACAAATAAAAAGAGTAAATTAATGAAATCTCTTGCAATTACAGTATAAAGTATATATTATTGCATGGACTGTTTTCAACTTGTTTATTATCATTTTTTCATTGTTTATGGCTTTACTATGTTTTACTTTTAGACATCCATATTCTTTGCCAAGGCACTGCCATTGTACTAGTACAACAAAGTTTTTCTTGATTTTCGTCATTGCAAAATCATTAATAACACCAATTTCTATGGTTTCATCATTTTGTGTGTATAACAACATCAAACTATTAAGCTTTTCTATGGTAGATTTCTTTTCAATCTTTACTCCCTTAATTGCGGGAATGCTTCTCTCATAACTCGCTAGGAAGTGGTTCGTTCATTGTAATTGTAGTTTTTCTCTTTTTTCGCCCTCCAAGTTTTTGCGCCCCGAAATATTTGTGCCTTAGAAACTTGCTTAGTGTGCCTAAGCGAAAAAGTGGCTCTTATACACTGGATACTTAGAAGTAACGCAATTTTTCAGATCGTACTGAAAGAATATTTCATAAAAAGTTCTTCATAAGTTCTGCATTCTTAATTGTGATAACCTATTAAGTAATTTCTACTGTTTTCTTGATTTACTACTGACATTAAAGATTTAAAAGTTTCAGTGCACATTAACAAAATGCATTTTTAAAAGTATTACAACAGTGTTAGTAGGTTTTAAAAACCAAATTCATTTTAGCCAGGATGGACTGTTTGGGATTATGAGCTCCCAACTCTTTCACTAGGAATTACACAATTCCTGTACAATGGAAATCCTGTTTATGAGAAAGAAGATTTCACAGTTTGGAAAATTTTATCCAAGTATAAGATTTCTTACGCATTTATTTCCACAACTTGTTTCGACGGATTAGAAATAGAAAAAGTACGATGTGGTAAGTACGTATCATAAGTTGATTAATAATTTATGAAATCTTTCATTAAACCTTTTACTGATTTTACCTTAGTAATTGGTGTAATTTTATAGATAATACATTTAGCATAATCTTTTATATTTCTTTTAATTAAATGAAACACAACAATTTTGCGCAACAAAATTAAACAATGGTTATATAAACTGATCAGAAATAAAATCCAGGAAGAATTTAGCAAAAATAGTATTTTATATAAAAATTATTACTGCAGTATATTATGAAGCACTAAATAAAAATATTCTCTGAGCAAAAACATTAATAACATATTTAACAAATAAATTTTGATATAGTAAAAATGTGAATAAATTTACTATAAGCATTACTTCAATAAATTTACGCTAAGTAACATTCCAAAAAGAAAAAAAAATGTCGTGAAGTATCAGGACAATTCTGCTTTTCAAATACAAAGTATAATAATGTCTTTTAATAAATTAAAAGATTTGAAAACTTCATTGAATTTTTTTATTTACTCCTGATATATATATATATATATATATATATATATATATATATATATACGCTTTTAGAATTACTTTTAATTATTTTATTTTTAATTCTATTGTTCTTAAGTATTGAGAAACTAGATTGAGAATAATGGCATAGGAGTCAAATGTCTGGGATTTGTATAAATAAATAACTTTAATTATTAGCAGAAAAAAAATTCAAACCTAAAAATAGGAAGCAATTGTAAATCATTTTTGTTCTCGATTGTGGCTCAAAGCAAGAGGAAAATTTCTCATTAGATCACTTAGAAACTAATCTAATAAAAATAATTGCTTAAAAACTTAATTCTATAATGATAAAAAATCTTTATTCCATCAACCAGAAACAGTGAAAAATGATTTTGATGTACTTCATTATACATAAGAAATCAATTTAATATTTTAAAATGAAAAAAGTATCTTCAAATTACCGTAAAATCCGGCTTATAACAATCACCGGTGTATAACTCGCATCTATGCTTTCAAGCTGCAATTTTTAATTTTAAGGCATATTCACCGTATAAAGCGCATACCCTTTTTTACGAAGGAACCTGCAATGTACATTAGCAATGGCATCATGTTTTAAAGCCATTTGTTTGAAGTATTGCCCCAGGATTTTGAAAAAATAGTACATTTCTAGAAAAACAACCCTTTAAGGTATCAGACTACGTTCGGAACAGTGATTTTAAAAAAGCACATAAATGGATAATTTTCATGATATTTAGTATCACTTAGATTAAAATACATGTATGAAATTGTTTTACTGACATTATGATAAAACAAATTATTTAAATACAATATTTTGGCAAAAAACTAACTTAGAATAACCTTTTTTCAAAATGTTCTCCTTGTGTGAAAAAAGCTTCTATTATAATAATATTTTTCCTGTATATAGCTCAGACCTCTGTACAGAGGCTCAACTATGAATTTTGAAAATTCACATTATTTTCAATTTTCTAAGAAAATAATA
>BMAV01025025.1:0-10245 GCA_019973955.1 Trichonephila inaurata madagascariensis | reverse complement strand
CGCCTTAAACGACTTGCACCAGTGCTTCTCAGAGTTTCAATATTTGCGACCCAATATTCAATTGTACTTTATATCCCCCCACCCCAATATTAAAAAAAAATTTCCTCCAAGTGGGTGATGGATATTTAGTCTATCCACATGCGTTAATTGAAGCTAAAAAGGCAAAAAAAATCAATAAAAGATGGCAGCACGATACCTTTTTTTGTTATTTTTGTTTTCTCTGATGGGTGGGGTTAAAATTTTTTTTTTGGTGTAAATCTACAAATTGCATTTTAATTACTATAAATAAAATTTCTGATCTTTGAAAAAAATTTCGACATGTCTTAAGTATACTTTACTCTCATCGGAATGCATTAAGCAAATATGCAATTAAAAGAAAAGTTTTTTATTTAGGTTTTTGAAAACTTTTATAAGTGGATAGAGGCTTTTATCCACTGCCCACATAGAGCAGAAAATGACCTTGAAATTTTCGCTCTTCCACTACTGGAGAGAGACCTCTAGAATCACGTGAGAACGTTGTTGGAAAATATAAACAAATTTTGTTCACAATATGGGGTAAGAGATTTTTGTCGAAAATCTTTCACTACAGCTTTTCTACTCGGAAAAAACGTTTCATTTATTGAGGCGCATAAAATACTTTGAATATTTTTTTACAGATGTGCATATATTTTTTAATAGGCATTTCCGTTTTATAAGATTATTGTAATTGATTTTATTATTATCAACGAAAAAGTAGAATTTGAGTATATTTGTGTAAAAATGCCTAGAAAAAACTTATCTGTACAAGATGCTTTTTTGCTATATTTGAAGAATTGCCAGCAACCTCTAGTAATAGTGATACCGATGATGAAGATTATGGGAATCAAGCGCTTGCTTAGCTATAGGACCACTGTTCAAATTCTCCTGATTTGCTTGGATGAGTATATATCTCAACAAATGTCTGTGTAACTTTTCCCATATATTCTTTTCGCATTTGAATATTAATGATAATTCCTTACAAACCCCGAAGAAGGGCAGCGATAATTTTGACAAACTATATAAAATAACAAAATTAAAAAGAAATATAAAATCTGGATATATACCAATTTCAATGTATGTTTTAGTAGGTATTCTGTATTGTACAATTATTCTATTATTATTTTACTACACTTGTACTTTTGTATTTAATTGTTATTGAAATAGTTATTACATAAATGTTAATTTTTTCATAAAAAGTTTATTGTAATATGATTCCCTTATTTCTCTCTCTGTCCTGAAAGTAAGTTAAATGTCTTCAGTGCGCAGTGGGTTTTAACTTCTAGCCACTCATCCAGGAAAAAACTACTGATCAGATATTTTTTTGTGTGACTAAATAATACTTAAAGAGGATGAGAACATTACATTTATCAATTACTTTATCACAGAAAAGTGTATTTTAGCTTTGTCCCGTTAAAGGGTTAACAATGTATTTAATTCAATAGTGTTATTCTTGACGCTAAAGCTACAATACGACTTTTAACCTCTTTAAATGCCACCGACGAATATAGACGTCTCTGCCCCAGCCAAAAGCAAGACCCGGACGTATATATAACGTCTTTCCGAAGTACCATCTTTTATATGCATTGCTATCCATAAAATTTTCCTACAGCTTTGAAATGCAATAAAAGGACCTTGACAGTGTTTGGCAGGTCTATAAATATAAATATAATAGTTTTAGTTTTTAATATGTTGTTTTACAGTTATGATGAACAAATGTTATACAAAGGTTTATTGTATTTTAAGACATGAAAAAGTGTATCGAAATATTTACAAAAAAAAAAGTTACACTGTACTGCTATTTTATACTTTAGTTTTTTTAATTGAAAACTTTTTCAATAAGTTGCATATGTGTGTGATTTCAGTATTCTAATTTGTTTTATATAAATTCAGATAGTTAATTGTATAGAAGGGGATTTTTATAACCTGCCAGTTTTTAAGATCTGAAATTTCAAAATTTCTCGATATTTCATTTAATCTGGGCCCATACCAAGGCCATCTAGAAAGGACAGGCCGTGACAGCTTTTGATGACGTCACGAAAGGAGGGAAAGCTTTTCACGCGCATTCGCTCTGTGAGGAATATAAAAACTTGAACATTTATTTCTTTTCATGCCATAGGCTAAAATTTCTTGCATTTATATTGATTATTTTTTAATTTACTGAGAATATTTTCTGATGAAAGTTATGCATTAATACGCTAGAATGATGCATAATATTTTTCCGGAAAAAGGGACAAAATCACTCATGAAAGGCTCCTAACAGTATAAGAAAAGTCTAAGAAAAAACTGGCTCAATGTAAAATAATTTCAATCAGATAAAATAAAAAAATAACAAACATTTACTTGCAAAGAAAATTTGAAAAGTAGAGCATTAGAGGCATATTAATAAAAAATCATGTGAATTTAGAAACATTTTGCTGGAGTTCCTTTTTTCCTGTGAAATGACATTTTTTATGCTCATAGAATCAATGAATCATAACAAAAGAAAGAATTAAAAAAAAAAAATGCATGCAAAAAATATATTCAAATATAGAAATGACAAACAGTTTTAGACACCATAGTAATATTATATAGTAAAAATAGATTCTAGATTATACGTTAAAAATATTCAATTTTCATTCATTCAATATTCAAAAATTTTAAAATAATTTCAATCCAATAAAATAAAAAAGAAAATAGGAAAAGTAAAGTATTTGAGGCATATTATAAAAAAAAATACATGCAAAAATATATAAAAATATAGAAATGACAAACAGTTCTAGATACCACAGTAATTATATAGTAAAAATAGATTCTAGATTATACGTTAAAAATATTCAATTTTCATTCCTTCAATATTCAAAAATTTTAAAATAATTTCAATCCAATAAAAATAAAAAAGAAAATAGGAAAAGGATACTCTTCTATTGAAATATCATCTGGTTTATTTCTAATGTTTAATATTTCGTTGAAATCTGCAATATCTACTTTAACATGAAATATCTCACCTGAATGATTTGAAATTAAATTTTTTAGTGAGATAGTACCATATTTATCTGAGTGCAAAAGTTAACACACTTTTAATGGCAACTTTTTTTTAGCTTGCAAAATTTCCTGCACAGTGACATGATAATTTGCTCCAGACATTTTTCTGTATTGCCCAAATCGACCCCTAAATTATCAGTTCGAACTTTCCAGTTAAAAACATATTTGAAATTCTGCTCAGTCAAAAGATACTTTATTAGTTCTGGGATGGTATTTACCGTATGCCTCAAAAACAAAAATGTTTCCTCGCTTAAACAGCCTTCCGTTTATTTTGTTTTAAATTTTTCCAGCAGTCCAGCCACGAACAAATTTTGAAAAAGTGAATCTATCATCATCCATTGATGAAAAAGGAACACCGATTTTCAATTTAAAATTTTGACCCTTAGTTGGACTTTTAATATTGTTACGAATTTTGTGTAAATAGTGTAAAATTTGTATTTGAGTGTTTAATGCATTTATATTATTTCCTATGTTATGTTTATATTTCATGTTAAAATTGTACCATTCACAAGCATGCCGACCCTTACGTTATAATGGCGATCCAATGAAAACCCTTGGCGACTGGCAGAGCCAAGTTGGCATCATTTTGACGACCAAGTTGGCGGCCAATTTGGTGACTTTGGCGACCATTTTGGCGTCGTTGGCGCCCCATTTTGGCGAGTTCGGAACCCTGGGGAATCTTCTGAAAGTAGAGATCTCTCCCCCAGTGTCACGTTCAATGACACGAGCTGTTATATTTCTGGAAGTTTTGTCGCGCCTAAAAGGAGAGGCTCCCCGGGACGGGGGAGGAGTCTGGATTAAACCAGCGAGTAGTGAGGATTGTTTTGACCAGCGATTAGTTCGGCCGTGCTTGTGAATAATCTTTACTTACGTGTACTTTTAAACACTGTTATTGTGTTTGATTGCTGTTGAAGGTGTGAAAACCTTTGGATATTTACTCTGTGAATATCGCTGCTGAATCCTGTATTTAAAGGATTGGATTTTTGATAATAAATTCGCATCGCTCTTAAAGAACTGTGTTTATTTTCTTTGTGATTGTTTTGCATGAAATCCCTGAACCCTTGGATCTACGTAACAGTTTGGTGTCAGAAGTGGGATTTTATGCCAATAACAAGAGAGATGGATGAGCAACTGAAGGCTCTTTTGGAAAGCATTAATGCCTTGAAAAACATTATTGGAAATGTTGAGAGAAGACAAGAAGATCTGAGAAATATTGTAGAAAAGAAAATAGAGCACGTTGAGGAAAGATATGAAAGAGTAGTTGGAAATTTTAGCCTTATTTCACAACGAGTAGAAGATCTTGAAAAGAAGCTTCTAGCTTGCGAGATTGCGACGAACGAAAGCAAGTTTGTCCCTGCTGCTCCAGTACCTGTACCTGCCTCGCCAGTGTCAGTGAAACTGTACACCTATGACGGAAAAACCAACTGGGAGGTGTACAAGATTCAATTTGGTATAATTTCTGAAACCAATCAATGGACTGAAGAGGTCAAAGCATGTCAGCTAGTAGCATCCCTTATAGGAGAAGCTGCTGAAGTTTTGCAGACTCTTACCGACACAGAGCTGCTGAATTTGAACTCCCTTTATAATGCTCTGGATCTTCGGTTCGGGCAGAAATTCTCCAAAGACTATGCCCGCCTGCAGATGAAAACAAGACATCAGAAACCCGAAGAAAGTTTGCAGGAGTATGCCTTTGAAATGCAAAGGCTCACCACCTTAGCCTTTTCAGATTTCTCAGCAAATGTGCGGGAAATGATTTCTCTCGAATATTTCATGGACGGGCTAAAGGATAAAGAAATCCAGTTGCTAAAGAATGGCAGATGTCAAAGATCTTGAATCTGCACTGTTATATGCCCTGAAAATTGAGGCCGCCCCCTCAAGCCAGTTGTATTGACCGCCATTCCATCCGAGAAGCTAGGGGGACTGCAGATGACCCCCTGTGAATCTCTATGTATAAAAAGAAATTGAGAAATTGAAAGAGGAAATGCAAGTTTTTAATAGCTCAACGTCAGTACCGGAGGAGAAGTAGCATCACGTGCTGGGGGTGGTGAATCAGGGCATCTTGAAGTAACCCCCCCCGAAGCAAAAGGAAGATCGCAGCACCGCGCTGGGGTGGGGGAGCAGGGCACTTAAGAAATAACTGCCCTCGAGAAAATCAAGAACATCCGCACCGTGCAAATGTAATCGAGCCTATGGAAGTGTGTAGAAACTTAAAAGGATCAGCAGAGGGAATGGAGATGTCCCTTTGAGAAGACTTTGCCCGAGAACAGAAAAAAGCCGAGAATCGAAAAGAAACTGCAATAGCGTAAGTAGCCGCCACGTTACGACTCCATTGACTCAAATTGACCCGTGGAGTGATGATAGCACCCCGTAAAGATCAACGGGCTGATCCTGATTTAAAAACAATTATAGAATTCGAAGAGTCGTCTGACGAAAAGCCCAGCTGGCAAGACATCGCCCTTTCCATCCTAAAAACGAAGCGTTACTGGCTCTTGGGACTCTCTCCATCTGAGAAATGGTGTTTTATATCGAAAATGGGAGTTTGACGACGGAAAAAACATTCAGGTGGCAATTGATACTCCCAAAGCCAAGAGTTTCAACAGTCCTTAAGGAACTCCATGGCAGTCCAACTGGAGGTCATTTTGGTGTTATGTGAAGGCCTTACAAAAAGTTCGTAGCACTTCTACTGGAACAATGTGCCGAGTGACGTGGAAAAGTGTTGTCACACATGTGATCCCTGTGCTGCACGCAAAGGTCCTAGAAAACGCACTAGAGGAAGACTGCAGCTGTATAATGTGGGAGCGCCTTTCGAACGAATAGCTTTTGATATACTAGGCCCACTTCCTAGATCATCAGATGGCAACAACAACATCCTGGTTGTCATGGACTACTTCACTAAGTGACCTGAAGCTTATCCTATTCCCGACCAAGAGGCCTCGACTGTTGCAGAGGTTCTAGTTCAACACTGGATCTCACGATTCGGGGTCCCTCTACAACTGTACTCCGATCAAGGGAGAAACTTCGATTCTGCAGTATGCGAGAGACTGTGTGAAATACTCGCCATCGACAAAACCCGGACGACAGCTTTGCATCCTCAGTCTGACGGCATGGTAAAGAGGTTCAATCGGACCATCCTGAACAGCCTCTCTCTCCTGGTATCCAGTAATGAACAGGACTGGGACAAGAAATTGCCCTTTTTCCTGCTTGCCTACAGGAGTGCCGCACGAGACCACCGGCTATTCTCATCCCAGATGCTCTTCGGACGAATCTCGTTTGTCTGCAGATCTTCTGTCAGCCGACCACTAGATGCCCCTTGGCGCCTGAGGGGTCGAGAAACTCCAGGCACGGATGGAGGAAATACAAATCTGGCTAGGGAAAGAATTGATTGGCTTCCGAGAAGATGAAGACCGATAATGACGCAAGAGCAACCGACACGACTTCCATTAAAGGCGACAAAGGTGGTTATGGAATCCGAAAAGTCGCAAAGGACTCTTTCCAAAGCTGTAGACAAACTGGGAAGGTCCTTACACTGTCTTAAAAAGACTGATTGACGTTGTGGTGCGGATACAGAAATCACCACACTCAAAACCGAAGGTAATACATTACAATAGGCTAGCCCCTTTTTCTTGGCCAAGATGAATAAGAAAACCTTTAAATTCAGACCATGGTCATTAATTATTTTGTAAATAATGTAATTATTTCTTTTTTTTATTCCTTAGTTTTATTTTAATATTGGAATTTATGTTTACATCTCTTCATCTGCTTTGAATTTATTTGTATTGTATATGCTCGGGAATACATTGGTTACTTTATATGTGATTATTATGTGAGTAATTTGCCTGTAAATAGATGCCTCTTACTAAGGATTGTACTGCCCGGACGTGCAGTCTTTTTAGGAGGGGGCAGTGTTACGAATTTTGTGTAAATAGTGTAAATAATTTGTATTTGAGTGTTTAATGCATTTATATTACTCTATGTTATGTTTATATTTCATGTTAAAATTGTACCATTCACAAGCAATGCCGACCCTTACGTTATAATGGCGATCCAATGAGAACTTGGCGAAATCTTGGCGGTAGAGCCAAGTTGGCATCATTTTTGACGACCGAGTTGGCGGCCAATTTGGTGACTTTGGCGACCATTTTGGCGTCGTTTGGGGCCATGTTGGCGAGTCGGAACCCTCGGGGAAACTTCTAGAAAGTAGTAGATCTTTTCCACTAGTGTCACGTTCAATGACACGAGCTGTTATATTTCTGGAAGTTTCTGTCGCGCCTATAAAGGAGAGGCTCGCCGGGACGGCGAGGAGTCTGGATTAAACCAGCGAGTAGTGAGGATTGTTTTGACCAGCGATTAGTTCGGCCGTGCTTGTGAATAATCTTTACTTACGTGTACTTTTAAACACTGTTATTGTGTTTGATTGCTGTTGAAGGTGTGAAAACCTTTGGATATTTACTCTGTGAATATCGCTGCTGAATCCTGTATTTAAAGGATTGGATTTTTGATAATAAATTCGCATCGCTCTTAAAGAACTGTGTTTATTTTCTTTGTGATTGTTTTGCATGAAATCCCTGAACCCTCGGATCTACGTAACAATATTCATTATTTGCCAGAAATCTAAAATATGTTTGATGAATATTGCAGTGTCCCTAAACATTTCTGTGTAGCCTAATTTATTTTTTTAATATATTAAGTGAAAAGTCACATTGTTTTTTTTAAAAAAAATTTTAAAAACAAATTTTAACTTTTTGTTTCTCAAAATTTGTTGGTTTTAAAGCTTTTAAACATAATTTGGGAGCTAATTTAACAATAATGTTCATTTTTCGTTATAAATTTTAAATAAGGGATAAAAAAAGTTTTTCTTTTCGGATTTGAGAAAATTTCGAAGGATCAGGATACTTTAAAAAAGAAGAATAAAAGCATTTTTCTGATTTAACCAATTATTTCGTAAGAATTTGATAAGATGTACTGAATCAAAATAAGATGAAATTTTTTTTGCATTATTAGGGGATTCTGAATAACACTTTTTTATGTTACCATTACTCAATTTGGGAAAACAACCCCCTATTTATTTCTTATTATTATTTCAAATGAAAAACAACTAAAAAACCTATTTTTTCCATTAATGACAAAATTTCTAAAGTCATAGAAATGCAAGTCTTCAGCATTCAAAAGCCCTTACAGGATTCAATATACTATTTCTTTTTTTTTACCAATAAAGAAGAGTAAAAGAAAACATTGAATCGTAGTAGCTGTTTCCCTCCTTTCTAAAGAAAATCCAATTATTTTATTACATTTATATTTTAATCGTTGATTTGATAAAAAATTTCATAAATTTTAATATTACCTGTTTCTCATGGTTTTCAGTTTTTTACCCCTCCCCTTTGAGATAATTTTCATTAGCCAGAGTTGAAAAAACCGGGAGTAACATTTAATCCAGATGTAACTCTCTGTAATTGTCCCCACATTTGGGAAGAATTATTTTCCCCCCTTTATCTTTTTACATAGGAAAACATGTGGTAGATTTAATGTACATGCAGAAAGAAAACCATTAAATTACTGCTATACTTACGGCTATGTTTATTCAAATTTAATAATTTCATTTGCTCAAAAAAATAAAATTTGTTGCCTCGAAATTTTCAGCATTACAGTTTTTTTAATATACTTTTCCCCCGATTGAATAGCCATAACATGATGAGGGAAAAGAATTAATGGAAGAGAATTTTTCAAAGACATTTACTGATTTAAAAATATTTAACAATTCGTTTAAATATGTTAACCTTTGGGGGATTATTAAGAATTTTTCCCCAAAAGAAGGTAATATTTAATTCAAGATTATTAAAAAAAAACAATAGAGAGATCTGTATTTATTTTCAGGGGTTTTAAAAAGGAAGGACAATTTTCGCAATTCATAAAAAAAAAATGTTATGCAACCTTTTACAATCATTTTTTTTAGAACATTGTTTTTAGATAAGAAATCGATATGGGATTTTTCCCTTAGCAGATTTTCTTTTTAAAAATTCAAAACTGGTAATTTGTCTTTCTTAATGAAATTAGTAAACAGTTGTTCGTCTAATTGTTTCATTTTTCCCTTTTTGTTGAATTGTCACCGAGCTTTTTTAATTTTTCATTTGAGGATGGACAACCGGGGAAAAAAGCAAGGATATTCATTCTCTTTATAATTTTGATACACTTTTAGGTATTTCTACAACAATACCAGTCTTGTCTGTAATTTTATCTTTTCTCACAATGAAAGATTCAGGGAAATGTTTATATAATTAGTATTTTTAAAATCCCTTTGGAATTTTCCTTTTTTCCCAAATTTGTAACAACTGTTCATCTTTTGGGAAACGAAACACAGAAACGTACGGCTGCCCCCCGGGGGTTTTTTAGAGAAAAAAATTTGGGACACAACAGTAACGAGGATTATTATGAAAAAGGTTTAAATTTTTGGTTAAGTTATTAATAATATTTTTCAGTTTTTTTAAGATTTGACAGAATAAACAAAACACTAATTTTACATTTAAGCACTAATTTCTCTTATAAAACAAAATATCTTTTTTTTAAAAAAATCAAGGATGTTGGCAAAATATGCGTCAGTTTATTATATCGGTTCTCAAGACCAAAAGAATAAAAAAATTTAAGACAAGAATAATACAAATATCAAACCTTTTTTTTTTTTGCTTAATAAAGAAATCCTGATTAACCTTTTTTCAGAAAATCCAGTCAATTTATCCCTGAGTAATGAAAATAATTACACGTGGGGTATCCTATCAACTTTGTCCCGAATACCGGGTGGAAGTAGGGAAAGTAATCGTTTCTACCGCCAAACCCCTTTCCGTCAATGCCGGAATAGTCCAGTGTCAGGGGTTTTCTTCTAGATAGCTTTGACAGTGGGCACGGAGGGGGAAAGGGGGGGGGCAGGGGGGACATTTCAAACCCATTGTGTTTTCCCTAATCAGTTACATATCCCCCTATTGTGCCGGGTTTTGACCCTGTTCCTAATCACTTTTAAATATTTTCTTGAAAGTTTTATTTTTATTACATTTCGCTATGTTTAAAATGCATTGCACTATAATAAAACCTTTTAAAAATTTAATATAAATAAAAAAACCGAAGAAATGGTTTAAAAACAAAAAACTTTTTAAAAAAAAAAAAAAAAAAAAACTTATTTAAGTTTAAAAAATTTGCTGGGGTTTTTAAAATTTTACT
>BMAV01025024.1:0-19684 GCA_019973955.1 Trichonephila inaurata madagascariensis | reverse complement strand
TTTTTTTAAAAATTTTTAATTATGATTTTAATTGAAAAATTTCTTAAAAAAAAGAGTATAAAGAGATTTTATCAATTATAAAATGATTTATTAAAAACAAAATCAGAGAAAACACCACTCAAATAAAATGGAAATAATTTTTTTCTTTTGGGGGCCCCGGTACCCGTGCCGGTTTATTTATTGAGCGCCCGGGGGGATAAGCTGAATTTTTACCAGATTTTCTGGTTATAAATTTCGATCCTCCAGGCCAGGGGCCTGTGGTTTTTGTACTCAGGCCCCAAAATGGCTTAAATTGACACGCCGTAATTTGATCAATGTCCGGTCCGGCAGCCCGGGGGGTTTGGGACATGCTCAAAGGGCAAAATATTAGTACATTTTCCCATGAAAATTTAGAAAATTATGCAATTCCTGATTCACAGTAAAAAGGCAGGATGAAAACAAAAAGAGAAAAGGCTTCAGCGTTGGTTTAAAAAAAATTAAATTGAGGTTAATTTTAGTAATCTTTTAAGGAAGTATAGAGAAACGGGACATTGTTTTGCCCCCCGTTACCCACACAGTCCGGGGTTGGATCGGTGGGCTTGCCTTGTCCGAGTTGAGCCCAGTACCACTAAAGACCCCTTTGGGGGCAGCGATGCCCAAATTTGTCGGGGCAAACGTCCTCCCGTTGGTTGGTGTGGTATTTGGGGAAAAGGAAAGGGGCCAGCTCGGGTCGTCCTCACGCCATGGTTCAAAATTACGTTCCGCCCCAAAAAGCCTCGTGTGCTGAACAGGGGACGCTAATATTCAATCAATCCCCGCCACACAGTGGAATCTTTTTTTCCCTTTTCTCTGCCTTTTTCAATTTTTTTTTTTTTCAGAAAAAATACTTATCTTTCAAGCGTGTATTCAATCAAAAACTTAAAGCACACGACACTTTTATAAAAATTAAAATTTTGTTTTACTTTTCTTATTTTTGGTACGAACCCAGTGGGAAAGATGGGATGGCGTATCCGCTTCCCCCACCACGGGCGAGGTTGAACCCGGGTGGGCAAGTCGACTGACCTTTTTTATCACTTCAACGGGCGATAAAATAAGTACCAACTTTTTGGGGCTACAATGGGGTGGGGTTTGGGGGCGACCCCCCGACCGGAACATTACCAGCTCAAAACTGAGATGGAAAAGTAGGCCTTTGCCCTTCATCGGCTTTTGCACCACTACGTCCAATTTTTTTTTTTTTTTTTTACTACACACTTAAAATTAAATTTTTCAACCAGTCGCGTTCAAATATCTGAAATAATACCCTTCACTTATCTTTTTAAATACAAAAGAGAAAAAAAATTGTTTCCAAAATGAGACAATATTTATTTAAGCAAAAAGAAAAACAACTTAAAATATGAATATAAATAATGTCTTTAAATATAAATACCTGCGATTTTATATCACTCTTTCACACGTCACGAATCAAATGAAACACAAAACAAAGGAATTATTATAAATATCAGGAAAATTGAAAACATTTCCGACCACAAATCTTTTAATTCTTCTGTTTGCCTTTTAATTTACTTCCTAATTATTTGTAATCATTCTTTGGATGCTTTTTACTTTACTTACTTTAAAATAACTTTTTTTTCTTTCTGCAGTTTGATTGTGCCTACTGTGACTACCGAAGCCCCACTCCAAAGGGGCTTCGATGTCACTCCTCACGGTGCACAAAATAGGAGTGGGGGTGAGGCGCACCTTGGACTCCCACGGGCGCCCCCTCACCTATTTTGGGTAAGCTCCCTTCCCCTCCCTTGATGACATTGGCCACGCAGAAAGATACCATCGAACACGTAAGTACAGAACATCTATCTAAAATTATTTCAGAATTATTTCTGTTAGCTGATGAAATGAATAAACGACTCTAAAACTATTAATATCGGAATATAATAAATATTCGTGGACATCTATTTTTGCCAAAATTTACCCAATGAAATAGTAAAAATATTTTAAAAGCATATGTAAGACTTTTTTATTACATTTTAAAACATAAAAGTAATGTTGCAAAGTGAATGAAAATTTTGCTTAAAGAATCTATAAAAATAGAGTATGAGTTATAACTAAGTAAAACCATAGATTCTTTCTCAAAAATCAAAATTGCACCTGAAGTTCATGGCGTTTATCTTACATTTTTCTGGCTAAACTAAATTTCAAGAGATATTTTTTGAATGATCTGTAATTTTAATTTATATCACGACGCATTGATTCAATTTATCATTTTTGTATACATACGAATTAAAAAAATTATTTATTAAATAAAATATTTTCTTTTTAGATGTCAAGAGGAGGAGATCTTTCATACTTGCTCTGTAGATGCTGTTTGGACTTAGTTCTAACCATCATTAACTGCTGGGGCTAAACAGTAGTCATATCAGCATCTAATCAGGTCAGCGGCTGTTTGGACCACGAGTTTGGTCATATCAGTCGCTGCCTGAACACCATCAAGTGTATTTACAGCGCTGCTCTTCAGTGGCTGTTTGGACTAAATGTTTAGTCATATCAGTCATTGCCTGGACACCATCAACTCTACTTACAGCGCAACTCTTCAGTGGCTGTTTGGACTAAATGTTTAGTCACATCAGTCAGTGCCCGGACACCACCAAGTGTACTTAAAGCGCTGCTCTTCAGGGGCGGTTTGGATTCGAACAATTCCTACTTTATCATATCAGCTGTACTTTCTTGCGGATCTTAGATTTATCAACTGTTTTTGGAGCTGCTCTAAAATCTTATCACCTACACTCTTTCACGAATTAAATGACCTTTCCAGTATTGACTTTGAAAAACTTTCCCTTTTCCTTTGAGAAAGGTCAAACTGAAATGAAGTAGCCTGTATATTTATAATATGCCACAGAAGGATATGAAAAGAAAAGGATTTTGAAAAGAAAAAAATTTTAAAGAATTTTTCCAAAAAATCAGAATATAGTACAAGATATTTCTAGAGACAGTGTTATTAAGTCTCACCAATATTTTAGATATGATAAGATACCTGAAAATTATTTTATATAACCTTATAGAAATATGACAAAATGAGAGATATTGAACTCCATTTGGGGAATAAAATATTTTTTTTATCAAAATATTTTTTAGTCGGAATGATTTTTGCAAAACAAGTAACTAATATTTTATATGTGTCTACACGATATGATTGAAAGCAATGTATGCCCTGATTTTTAATGTAAATATGAACAGACTATTCTACCGAGCTTCTTAGACACTTCCAAGAGATTTCTTAAAGAGACGGAAAAGTTTAAGTTAGATATTTAAATGTGACTACAAGCAATACTTGGACATGACGGTGTAAAGATTTCATTCATATTTTTACCGGTCTTCGGTTTTACTTCAAATGTTTAAAAGAGAGGCATGCAGTAAATGCCGATTTGCAAGAGGTGTTTTCGAATACTTATGTTTAACGACTCCAAATTAAGTGACAAAAATTCGTTGATTGTTTAATTCAAAAAAATCATCCCAGTTTTTCCCGCTTAGGAAAAAAATTTTTCGAGGAATTTGGGAAAACAGAAACAAAAAAATAGTACAGGTAGAAAACTCAGTAATTTCCCAGTACGTTTTTTTAAAAATGGAACACTAATCTTCCAAACTACAGCTTTGCAACAATGGAAAAATGTTTACAAACACGAGAAAATTAAACGGCTTCGAAAAGTTTGCTTTGGATTTTGAGACTAAAATCATCTCACAACTTATTTCCATTAACAAATATTCTGTTTTAGACATAGTGAAATAAATTTTAAATCACAATAAAAGGAAAATTCCGAAACTAAAATTAATAGACTCCAGAAGTAGTCATGAACTAAACAATAACTCTATTTCCTGTACTGTGTTTCTTACATTTCTGTATAAAAATAACCGAATTTTTTTTTTGTGTGTGTATAAAATACTATTCTAAAAGACTAATGTGGACTCACATACTGAAATAAGATTCGAAATTACTCGTTTCTTTTATAGCATTGTATTGTAATTTTTCATTGTATGCTATAGTTGTATATATATAACTCTCTATGACAAAATAAAATGTTTTATTGAAAGGAAATCATAAATAAGATTTCAAGAATTATATGAAATTTCTCATTTCTTTTTATACATATATTGAAATTTATAGATAAGAACTCCTGAAGGAAAAGAGGGGGAAAATATTTATAAAATGTGTCAAACACGATACAAATTGTTTTAAAACACTATTATATTATTCATTACCTTAATCATTTTCTAAAATAACTAAACTCTACGAAATGCACAACAAAGCCCATTGATATCACCTAGTTTACTTCTCAAAATTAGACTGATCACGGAGCTATTTGCAGATGCATGTGCTTCTGCCCCTTATACTTCTGCAATATTTTCAGAAACTGTGTGTTTGTTGCCGAGAAAAAACTAGTCATTACTAACAGAGGAGATTTAGGGATAAACCGGAAAAATTTATACCAAATGTTGAAAATTTGTTATTGAAGCACCAAGATCCATCCCTCCCATTAAAAGCATTTGTTTGTTGGCCAGTTAATTTATGTATTAATTAAATTTTAATCTAATTAATTAACATGCGTTTCTTATGTTTTAAACACAATACTTGAATACATTGAGAAATTAAATTCGTTTAAAGTGAGCAGCTCTATACTAGCTGTTAAGACATTAAAGATGATAAATTTATAAAAATTCAATGTTACAGAAGCAGGGGCTTACCCCAAATAAAAAAACATGGCAAGGGGTCTATGAGGCAAAAATGTTTGAGAGCATCCGATTTAAATAATCAAAATTTGTGTGTGACTCACCAGAAAGATTGCAGACCCACCCTCCGACAACTTGCTTTTCAAATTGACGAACGCTCCATAAAATAAAAGCAAAGCTTTCAGATAAAAATATCAGAGGCTTGGAACTAGACGTAGCGCAAGTAGATAAACCTAATTTTCAGTTTGAAAATATCCTCACAGCTGGTCGTTAACCCTTCAATTATCTAACCTAAGTTCGTTCTTCACCTCATCTTTCTATCTCACTTTTAGTTCATTTGAAAAAGCCAAAAGCTGCCGGAAGGTTTTTCGTAACGACACCTGAGTTGACACCACTCCTCTCCTAATTTTCACACCCCGCCAAAGGGAGGACTATGAGTCCTGATGTGGACACGGTATCCTAGATATCAAGGTAACAGAATGCTAGCTGAACTGTAATGAGTTTGCTCCCAGTGTCGTTAAAGGCCCACCGAGCAAGAAGGGCCAATGCACGTTAAATGTGTCGACGCTCAATCGTCCTATCGTTGATGTGATGTGGAAGTTAGGAAAACGGGAGGACGCCAGCTCTTTTGGCGTCCTCTTTACTTGACCATGGTTCAAAGTTACGAGGTCCGTCGAAAATATCACTCGTGCAACATAAATATAATTCTTAGTTATTGATCCCCGATGGATTTAACGTGTAGCGGCCTTTTCTGCACGGTGGGTCTTCAGTGGCCCAAGGACTCGAACCCGCGACATTCCAGCCACGAGTCTCTTGACCATAACTACTCGGCTACCCCGGCTACTGTTGGAGATGGATGGCGTAATTTTGAGTGTCAAGGACGACTCTTGAGCTAGCACTCCGTCTCTGAACTTCCACAACACGCAAAAGGGAGGACTTTGTGCCTCGACAGATTTAACATGAATCAGCTCCTCTACACGACGGGCCTCCAGTGGTACTGGACTCGAATCCGCGATTCGATAGAACCCGTGATTCAACAACGAGTTCGAGATCATGGTCACTCGGCTTCTACTGGCGGTGGTGAGTGAGTGAGTGACGAGGGCTTTTGGCGACGGACCTCGTCATTTTGAACCATGATCAAGGGATGAGGACGAGCTGACCTGAGCTTGCACCCCCTCCCCTCTTCTAACTATCACACTAACGGGAAGATGTTTGATCTCTCGACAGATTTAACATGCATCGAGCCCCTACCCGGCGGGTCTTCAGTGGTACTGGCCTCGAACTCGTGACATGCCAGTTACGATCCGATATCTTTAACACTAGGCTACCGCAGCCACTACGGGTGACGGTGGCATAGAGGTTACGGTAACAGACTCGTGGCTGGCGTGTTGCGGGTTCGAGTCCTGGTGCCACTGAACACTCTCTGTGTAGAGAGTGATGCATCTGTCAAGGCACTAAGTCCTCCCGTAGGTGTGTTGTAGAAGTTCGGAGATGGGTTGCCATCCTCATCACTTGACCATGGCTTTAAATGACGAGGTCCGTCGCCAATAGCCCTCGTTTTGCCTTATACTGCGACATTAATAAATGTTTCCAGTCACCACAACCCTATAAATTCAAAACGATACTATGAATGAAAATGAAATATACTTCTAAGAAACTTGTATTTTAGGTGGAAAAAACGGTGGGTTGTGTGTGAAATATTTCATTTTTAAAAACATTCTAATTTGAAAAAGAGAAAGAAAAACACCTTGTGTGTTATAATTTTTTTCAAAAGAGAATGTCACGTATTTAAAATTCTTAAGGCAATATTTAAAATACACAAGAAAATGTTTTTTGTGGATTCTTTTTATACAAATTCACAATTCTCATTCATTAAATTAATTCTCATTCATTAAATTAATTCTGTGTTCGGATATTTTTTATTTTTCTTGTGCTGAAACAGAGAATCAATTTACAAAACCATATACAAACCTTTCACGACAATTCTAACCAAATTGTTTATTCTAGAGAAATTTTCTGGGGTGAGGGGGACACTAAAACAAAACTAAAATAAGAATTCTTTTTCCATCATTTCTTGGAATTTCTTTTCTTCTCTATATTCAAAAAGCGAAATCCCAACAAAAAAATATGATCACGAATTCATGTTTATGGAAAAGTTTTGAATGAACAGGATAGTTAAAATTATTCAATTACAAACATTTTTTCTTTATGTTTTAAAATTTTATTTTGTTGTTTCTGCAATGCTCATGGTTTTGAAATGCTACAAATAATTGTCAAAATAATTTTTTTGTCACCAAAAAAAAAAGTCCACTGACGATAAAATACATAAAATGTGCTATATTAATTTTTTAAAAAAGGATTTTTTTTCTTCGAATTAATTGTTATTGTGTTTCTATAATTAAATCTTGTATAATTATTTTTTTTATACTCAGACATATTTATTCTGCCGTTAAAAAAAGTAGTATAAGGAACTCAATACCAAAAAAATGTCGTAAAAATAGAAAAAACAATTTTTATTTTCTCTTAGAAAGTGTAATTAGCACTATACTTTAACCCTTGGTTTATAATTATTCATCTCCACATTTATGAATTTGAACTAATCAGTGGCGTAACGTACACTCTCGCAACCACCCCATTGTGGGGGGGAGGGGGTCTCAAAGCTTGACTGACACCAAGTACGTATTTGGGGTTGGGGCACAAAACCTGACTTTGCAGAGGAGCCTTATTATTCTCCGATACGCCTTTGGAACTAATATATCACGTCGCCCTTCTGATATAGTGGTTAGCCAAGCTGCCTGCGGTGCCGTAGGGACTGGGTTTGAATCCCGGAGAAGACATGGATGTTTGTAAATGTATAGTGCCTTTGCGGCAAAGGGGCACTCTAAATAGCCGTCGAGCCGCAAGTCCTCTCGTGAGGTTGGTGAAAGGGAAGACAGGTGGGAGGCCCCTGTCCCCAGGGGGTTCTCCCTTTAAATTGTGGTGGAACCGAGCTAAATCGTACTGTCACCTGTATGGTGTCACACAGGCTGTTGCCAACGACAGGCGTACATCTAGACCCTTGCCAGGATGAATTTCGTAGGCCTGGATTTGACGCAATTGAGATCAGGTGGCATAAGAAACAACAACACCACTAATGTATTACAAACTTCATAAAAAATTACTCTAGAAGATTTGGAACTTATACGTTTTATATCATCGCGACTCATTTCGTCAAATCAGAAAATGTTGTTAAATGATACAAAATTTATGTCTGAAGGACACACAAAATGAAATTTTTGAAACCTGCAGTTCCATAAAAAATGTAGCTTTCGAAAAAAAGATATTAAGAGCATTCTAAAGAGAATAAGATAAAAAAAACTTACGTGATTACTAAGGGAAGTCCTTTTCCATCGAAGGGTACAACGTGACGATCGCTGGAGAATGATTGATATTCTCCTCAACGTACTTAGTGGGATTTTTCAGAAAAACCAATAATGCGTCACAATCAAAATTTCACACAAACAAACAATGCAACACCATTAAGGAATCCTCAGAATTAAATGAAATTTAATGCACAAACGACTTGTATTAGTACAAATAAATGACGAAATTTTCAAAGCAAAAAAAAAATAAATATTAAATGTCCGAAATCATAGCCACCACGCGCTGCAATAAGGGTTGCTATACTACGAGGCATGGAATCCAACAGATTTTGAATGTCTGCTTGTGGAAGAGAATTCCATATTGCTTGTATGCGCAGCAAACGTTCGTCTTTTGAAGCTGTAGGACGCCTATCACGAGTGAGACGCCGACCTACCAAATCCCACACGTGCTCAATAGGCGACATATCCGGTGAATAAGCAGGCCAAGGAAGAAGTTGCATATGTTCGGCTGAACAGAAGTCTCCTAATAGTCTTTTCAACATGTGGAGTGCATTATCCTGCTGAAAGATAGCTCCATGAATGCCTTGATGGAAGGGAATGGTTTCGGGCTGTAACACTTCACGGACGTACCTATTGCTATAGAGATTACATTCATTTCGTAGCAATTTGGATCTTTTATGATACGAAATTGCACCCCAAAACCATAACTCCGGGTGTTAGGCCATTATGTCGTTCGATTCTGGAAGGCAGCGTTCACCGGCATAGCTTCTAACACGATTGCGGTCATCATGACCCCACAAATTAAAGCGTGATTCATCTGAAAAGACAACTTGGTGCCAATCATCTTGCCAGGCTCTGTGCTCATGTGCCCACTGCAGACGCAGCCATCGATGGTTTTCTGTGAGTGGGATCCTGTATAAAGGCACCCTTGCACGCAATTCACGGTGCAGCAGACGTTGACGTATTAACGAAGCCGACATTAGTACACCTGTAGCAGTAGACCAACGTGCTGCCAACTGCCTGGAGGAAGCTGTACAGTCATTCACCGCCATGCGGAGCAGGTGTCAATCTTCGCACGCTGACGTCACCATCCATCTTCCTTGCATATTTTTCGATATGTTCGGTACTCGTCGGTCCACTGCTTCAAAACTCGCATCACTGTTGAACTGTTCCACTGCACACGAGTTAATATTGTGCGATAGGAAAATCCTTCTTTTCGAAGGCCGATAATTATGCCCCGTTCAAACTCCATAAGTTGTTGGAATTTCTCATTTCGTCGTGGAGGCATACTTAGGTCTCACTAAACGTTCGCCACTAACAAATAATCATTAACTCTTTTCAACGTTCCGCTACAGCCCTTTATTAGTTCTCTTTCAGCATCAGCTCAGAGGACGCTGCGCATGCCACACATGCGCGGTGGCTCTGAAACTTTACTAATTTAGGTAACATCTTATAATTGATATATTTGTTACAAAGTTCTTTTAATTCTGAAGATTCCTTCATGGTGTTGCATTTTTTACAAATAGCAGTGTACGTTCAACATGAAACAATACAACTCTCCCGAGAAACTTCTATGTATTTTCATGCATTTTTTTCTCTTCACACGAAAAGAATTTCCTTCTGAGAATGAACATAATACGGAAAACATCAGCCGCACAGGCTAGATTTAAGTGAATTGTGAAATGAACACGAAGTGGTTTCACATCTTTCATAAAAAGGAGACTAACTTGGCTTTAAAATACCCTAGGAATAGTTTGTGATAGCGAGCCCCAATTTTGTTCATCCAAACATCTTTCCCCATCCACCCCTACACAAAGACATTTCATCTCTCATCCGTTGGCTTTGGAATTTAGTGGGAGTATAAAAATCAGTAAATTTCAAACAAGGGTTTAAAAAAAAAAAAATTAAAATGATTTTACGAGCACAATGGTAACAAGCTCGGAGTGGAGGATGGGGGATAAACTGCTATTTCTCTTCAAATAATGATGGAACCGCTTGGGGTTTTTGATGAAAAATAAACGAAAACAGAAACCTGTAAACATTCTGGAATTGATAAATTTTGTATAAAATTTAAATAAGTTCCAGTGAAAGTCTTTGTTTCATTGATTTTTACTAAAGGTACTCTAATAAATTTAATTTTGTTGAATATATATATATTTTTTTTTCTTCAATGTTCTTTTACACGAAAAAATATTTCAGTCCCCTGAGTTTCGTGTTAAACGATTTTTACAGTATACGCTTATATATATATATATATATAATTTAATCACAACTTATATAGTAATCAATTAAAAAATTGATTATTATGTTGATTATATTTAATTGATTATTAATCATAAAAATTTGTGAACATACTGAGTTTTAATTTGAACTTTCGGTTTTAGACATTTTCTACCTATACAACTATTTTAAAGATGGTGCGTCATCTTTGGTGTTCGATGGTTCACTTATATTATGCACCTAATTGTTTTAGAATTTTTAATATTTTTAATGTTATAATATCTTTCAGAATGCGATGGCAAATAGAAATAATTTTTCAAGTTTATGGTTTAATTTTAAATTTTTTAAATTTTTTGAGAACTGGATTTTTTTCCGATTAACTTACCAAGTTGCAATGGGGAAGGTTGGCGCCATCAAACTAGTTTAACCCCCTTATCGGTCCTAAATCCGAGGTTGCACTTGGATATTTTATAAATTTTATTTAATTTTTTTTTTTTTTTTTGAAAACGTTGGAATTTTATCTTCTATATTCGCCATTATTTTGAAATGATTTAATGTTATAAGATTCATATAATTTTTAATTTTTAATTGATTATTATATATATAAGTTTGATTAAAATTATATTTAAAAATATTTAAAATTAAAATATATACAATATATATATATAATATATATATATATATAATATATATATAATATATTATATATATATATATTTTAAAATATATATATATATATATATATAAAATATATATATATATATAATATACATATATATATATATATTTTATATTTTATACATATATTATATATATATATAATATATATATATATATATACATATATTATATATATATATATTATATATATATATATATGCTGCTCTGCCTGCACTATATATATAATATATACTTATACATATATAACCCATATATATATATACATACATATATATATACCCACATACATATACCCTGCACATACATATGTAATAATAATACATACATATACATGCATACATACATACATTTTATACATACATATATATATATATATATATATATATATATATATATATATATATATATATATATATATATATACATATATACATATATATATACATACATATATACATATATATATACATACATACATATATATACATATATATATACATACATATACATATATATATATACATACATATACATACATATACTATGCTGCTGCTGCTGCCAACTATATATGCTGCCTGCCTGCTCCTTACTGCTGCTGCTGCTTGCTGCCATATATATACTCCTGCTGCCATGCTATATATGCTACAGTCGACTCTCGATGAATTCGAACTTTCGATAATACGAACCTCTCGCTGAATTCAGAAGTATATGCTCAGCCCTAGAAAAACTCTTAATATTTCGAACTAAAACCATGGGTTTTGAGGGTATATATATATTTCAGTAAAATTTGTGGTTGGCCAGACTACAACACGCGATAATTCGAAGTTATCCTGTAACTCTCGTAATTCAAGGCCTTCAATATTATTATGAAGTTAGATTCACTTCCTGTGTGTACCGGTTTTTACTGAACTTATTTTTCATGTTCATAGAATAACAACTTTGTTTATTATACTTCCGGTATTTGCTAAGCAGAAAATTTTGATTTATTCCTAAGACATCTGTTTTTTTTTTTTTTTGTTTTTTCGTTGATACTCAAATGAAAAACTGCTTTCTTTTTTATTCACTGTGCAATAATGAGTGATGCTGCCTTTTACAAGTATTGCACAATAATTTTGATTTAAGTTGAGTATTTATTACTAATAATGAGTCACATTTAAACAGATGTTTTTAAATAAAGCACTCAAACTGCATCCAAGATAATTCAGCAGAATCGTTTTATGGCAGAGAATTGAAAGCGAGAAATAAAACCTTTATATAAAAATGTACGAGGCAAAGACAGGAGAGACAGGGATTTAACTTTATTCTATTTCATTTTTTAAAAAAGAGTGGTAATGCGCCACTAAGAATTGCTCCACGTGCCATAGTTGTCGACTCCTGCTATTAGAAAGAAGTATACACCGTAGCTGAGTGTGAACTGTGAATACGCCTTGTTGGTCATTTTAGATTCAAATTTTAAATTAAAAATATTATTTTACTACTAAAGTTGTGGTGATTTACGTTTCCTACATAACAATTTCGATAAACCTTGGGCCACTACTTTACACTCTTACTCGAAAGTGTCAAACTTATTACGCGAAAGGAATGACATGTCTTCTTTTAAAAATTACAAGTGTAACAATTTCTGAAAAGCAAAACGTATTGATAGAATCAGTTGAAGAATGGTGAGAGAGGAAGGGGGGCGATGTAGCCAAAACATTTGAAATCCAACTGAGCTCGCTCTCCACTATTCTGAAGAATAAAGAAATCTTAAGTGCATCTTTAAGTAGAGAGAAAACGCGTTGAGAAGTAAATGTAATTTTCCACGTCTTGAATAGTGTTTGGGTGAGACAGTGTCGAGGACAGGGCATATTTAATGGGTGGCTCTTTATTGAGAAAGGCTAAAGCATTCGCCAGAGAATTAGGAATCGAGTTTTCGGCTAGCGAGGGGATGGCTTACAAATTTAAGAAAAGGGAATGGGATGATCTTCAAAAATGTTAACGGAAAACTCAAGTGTCGACATTAACGTTTGTTCTAAGTGGCAGAACTCGCTTTCAGATCTAATAGGGAGGAACAGACCGCGTAACATTTCAACACGGATGAAACCGGACTCTTTTTCAAGTGTTTACCTGGAAAAAAACATTTACATTCAAAAAGAAAAATGCACCATGGATTAAAAGCATAGCAAGGAGAGGTTAACTATTTTACTGGCTGTAAGCGGACGTCTCAGATAGGTCCTCCCTACATCTAGTCATAGGAAAATCTGCGAAACATCAGTTTCAAAGAGCATAAACTCGTTCCTACCAAATACCACCGTTCAAACAAAGAGGCATGGATGACCGCCGAACTCTTTTAATAGATGGTTAGTCTCACTTCTGAACTCCGGATATGAAAAGAGAGAAACGACATATTCTCTTATTTTTGAACAACTGTACTACAATTGCACAATAACGCACCACCTTTATCAAATGTGAAACTTCAATTTTTTCCCTCAAACTCAACCTCAAAACTTCAGCCAGGGCATCATACATAATTTTAAAAATCGTGAGAGTCGTTAAAAGCGTTTTTGGATAACCTCGAAAATCAGCGAAATGCTTAACTATTTCTATTTTAACAGCTTTGATCCTGATTGACAAGGCTTGGAGAGCTGTTTTCTTCTTTGACAATTCACAGCTGTTTTTTAAAGTCAGGCTTCCCCTCGCGCCGAATCTGGTTGATGTGGACGATACACTCACTGAATTTAATGCTTGAACCATCCCTTTGGGAAGCTCTTCCAAGAACACTAACATTTGACGTTTGACGACTACGTGTTGGTTGACACAATTTTATTGTTGTATGGGAGCTCTATCTGACGCTGAAATTGTGGCTTTGGACCTCAATAATACAGAAAGTGATGAAGATGATTCGGAGTTGACTTCGGTAACTGTTAGAAGCTAAAGAGTTACTAAACAAACTACGCAACTTTTTCCTTCAAAATCATGTTGATGCAGACATTTTATCGGCTTCATTTGTTCTAGAAAAATCTATTGACAAAGTTATATTGAATGCCTTAAAACAAAAAAAGATAACAGATTTTTTTCACAAAAAGGATTATTTATATATAGCATGTATATTCTTTTAATAGTTGTTTTCAAGACATAAGTGTATTCTTTTAATGTAGGACTTTTAACTTCTGTGTTTTATTTTTATACTGTATAAAATGTACTTTTAAAAACATTATATACAATTGTTGCTTTATTACATAGTTTTAAATTTAAATGTGTTAGAAAAACTTCTCTTCATTGTATTTTTGAGAGTTTTTTCCCTGCCATATGATAATTCGAAGATTTTCATTAGTCCCTCCAACTTCAATTATCGAGATCAACGTCGACTTCTTATATATATATACATATACTATATATATATGTAGGAAATAGCATCTCGAGGGACTTCAATGTCCAACGAAAGAATTCGGTTGCGATGACGTCAGATGCATACGGTCCCTAAGCGCGAGATCACTTTTCACTTGTACACCGACTATGAACGCGTAAAGTTGATGTCCTCTTAGAGGCTTTGTTTTGCAAGCAATGCCCCTTTTTTTTTGGGGTTTCAATTTTTGGGGCCCCCTCTCACGGCAACCCACTTTATTCGAATGTTTTTATGTTCTTTTTGTAAATAATTAAATGCTGTAAAGGGCCCGGTTTTTTTTCCTTATTTTAAAGAAATTAATTTTCGTTTCTTGGTTTTTTTTCTTTCGTTCAAAATTTCAAACCAAACCCGCCCCATATATATTTTTTATATATTTAATCTTCTGTGCGGTGTTGTGACGTCCCTCCTAAACGGGGGGTTTTTGGATGACATTTTTTGGGGGGGGTTCAAATGGATTCCGGGAAGGGTTTTGTTCCCAATTTGGCCCAATACCCGGTTTATTTAAAAAGAATTTAAAAAACATTCAACTAAATATTCACCTGCATTTTTAACAACGTTGTTATAAAATGACGTAAGTTATCGAAATCGATTTTCAGCCCAAAATGGTCAAACGGGTTTCATTTTCAAAAATGCAGACGAATCATGATTTCAAGCGTTTTTTAATTCTTTTTCCTGATTTTTATATGTAAATTTTTTCTGGTATGTATGGACTGAACTCTCCCTTCAAAAAGTGGGCCGATCGGGTGAACATTTTTGTGTGGGGTTTAAGTGGGTTCGAGAATGGAGTTCATAATTTTCAAAATCGCAATTAGTTAAAAGATATTAATTAAAACCAAAACGCATAATTGTTTTACCCATGTGTGATGTTTATTCTGCTAATGCGCGGCAAGGGAAAAAAAAAATAAAGGGGGGTTTTCCCATATTTTTTCCGTTTTAAAATTATTAAATTTTTTTATTAAAAAAAAGACAAAAAAAAATTAAGATCGGAAAAAATTTTTTTTTGCCGATACCCCAAAAATCTTTTCGGCATATCAATATCTTATTAAAATTTTGTGTGGGATGTTGTGACTGAACCCTCTAAACGGCTGGATCGATTTGATCCATTTTGTTGGGGCAAATGGATTCAATAGTGATTCAAAGACCCTTTTTCCCATTTGAATTTGTTAAAAACGCCAAAATTATGTAAGCGTGCGCGATTTTTCTTAAAATCATGGGGAATATTCAGGGGATATTTTGAGCGGCAAACTTCCCAAAGGGGTAAAATTGCTTCTCTCACAGATCCCCGATTCTTTTTATTCAAAATTTTATTCACCTACCCCTTCAAATGTTTTAATTTTTTCCCTTTGGCATTTGTTAGACCTTTATTAAGTCACAAGGTCAAACAAAAAATTTGTGTTTGATTTGAAAAACCCGGCCGGAATTATATTTGATGTCCAAGGTTTAAAAACCATGCATTTGTTTGTTATCCCCCTCAAGGTTTAAACCCAAAAAACACTGTACATTCAAGGCAAGATAAAGCTATTTTTTTGCATAAAAAATTTAAAATTATGAAAAAGACCATTTTATCTTTTTTTCCCCCTTTAATCAAACAAGCAATTTTTTTCAGAAACTTCTATATTCAACTTAGTTCAAGTAAAACCTACACCAATCAAAATAAGGTAAATGTACATGTGATGCCAGGTATTGTAATAATTTCTTTAAAAAAATTTCATCAAAACGATCAGATTGCTACAACATTAAAAATTTTAAATTTCGTATTTAAGACATTGTCCGGACAACGTCAGTCACCCTAGTATATATATATATATATATAAAATTATTGATATCTAAGTCCTATCATTAAGCGTTCGATTATGTTGAAAAGAATTCTTATAACCCTCACACCTTTTGACTTTAAAAGGACATGGCTCGAATGTCTAAAATCGAAGTAAAATGATCTTTTATGCTCCGGTAACCACCTCCCCAAAAAGTGAATTTTCAGCAAAACCCATTTTTAGTATAAGATTACTTAACAAAATAAACATACTCAGTAGCGCACATAAAAATTTTTCAAGGTGGTCCTGGTCGAAAGTCTACTATTTTGGTATCATGCTCCAATACGCCGCACAACATATTCTTCTGATTTTGTCGATTTTCGGAAACAAAGACAATACAAAATTAATTATTTAATAAATAATTATAGCATTAATTAATAAAATTAATTATTAATAACAAATACATAATTAAATTTTACGTAATATATACATAGGGTTATAACCAATCGAAAAAGAAATCAAGGGCTATGGGGGCTGTCCGGACCCCAAGGACACCCCCCTTGTGTACACCACTGAACGTAGTTGCTAAATTTCTAATCTAGTCTAATATATAGTTAAAAACCAAAACATTTTATCAATATGCCCCCAAATCCCCCCTTCCTCTGGCCTAGAGCGTTAGTTTCCAAGAAACCCGTTCTTAGCGGCTTTCACCTCAACAGAAGGAAAATAATACCAAATTTCATAACTATAGGTCAATTGAATTTTTTATCTGCTCGTACTTTAACCCCTCCGCCTTGGGATCGATTTTCTCAAAACTCTTTCTTAGCGGATCTCCACTACACGAAAGAAACATGCCTGCCAAATTTCAAGTCTGTAATAATACTTCTGGAGATCTCGGGATGAATGAGTGAGTGTGTTAATTAAGTTTTTTCTTTAAAAAGAAAGAACCTTAATTCGGAGTTAAATGATTTTTTTCTTAAAACAGTTTACTCTTTCAATTCTAAAACTTTTGAAAAGTTTTTAAATCGTCGAAGCAAGTAAAAGTTAAAGCAATATCAAATCGTATTAGGACCCCAACATAGAACTCTTTCTTTAAGATTTGGAAGAACTTTTAGAGTAGAATTATTTATATTACAATATTTTCAAGCTCTAAGCTTGATATTATGTTTTTTCCCTTGCAATGCTTCAATCTTCAGACATTACTTATTTTCCTCATCCGTTTTTTCTTTGAATTTATACTGTAAACAAATCTGTGCGAAAAAGAGAAATGCATTACAAAAAAGATGATTTCCAATCTAAGTCAGATCTCCTGATGAATGAGTGAGTCACTTTTTCTCTTATATGTATCTTAATTCGAAGCAAAATGTTTTTCTTAAAAACAGTTTATACTTTCAACTCCCAAACTTAAAGTTTTTAAATCGTCAAAACAAATAAAAGATACAGCAATATCAAAATGCAGTAGGAAGCGTGAACGTAGATCTCTTTCTTTGTTTAAGATTAGGAAGAACTTTTAGATAGAATTATTTATTCCAGGTATTTTCAATTTTTAAGCTAAGCTTAAAGTTACGCGTTATTTTTTCCCCTTGCAATGTTCAAATCTTCAGACATTACTCATTTTCCTCTTCCGTTTTTGCTTTGAATTTGTACTGTAAACAATCTGTGCGAAAAAGAGAAATGCATTTAAAATAAAAAGCTATTTCGGAAAGGCAGCCAAAGGGATTTTAAAATAAAATATTTAATATTTCTAACGTGTCCCTGAAGAAGAAAAATTTTTGTGAAGTTGTAAGATATCCAAATGACAGAAATAATGCAAAAAGCTATAAGATATATTTTATTCAGTCTTTAAATATTTATGAAAATCCATTATTCTAAATTGAGGCCATTCTCTTTAAGTCAACCTCTATATTCCCGTACTTTTTAAAATAGTTCATACATAGGATAAATAAAACTATTGGAAGCCAAATTCCAGAATTTTTGCATTTTTCTTTTTTAAAAATAATTGGTATTTTAACAAGAAATAATAACACTTCTTGTTTACGTTTTATAATAAGATTTCAACAAGCCTTCAAAGACCTATTTGGAATTTTTCGTTCACACAGTATCATTTCTACTTAAAAATATACGAATGGTTATCAAAATAATGGAAACACCTGTTAATAAAAGTGACCTTTTACTGCCCTTCGTACGCATTAAAATAAAAGCATAGTTGCCAGTTTTTTTCTTTCTTTTATAAATAGAAATGTATGTATTCTGGTATTTTGTCTCTATGTTCAAGACGTTGCGCTTCCGTTTTAAATTCGAAGCCATAGCAGTTCATAACAAAAGAGCCATATACACCCCTTAACGGAAACAAACTGAACAAATATTCCGCGCAGATGTTTACCAAATCACACAACTGAAATTCCTCAAATAACCCCGACTTTGGGTTTTCCCGTCACTTTTGGTCTCACGCGAAGCAACCGTTGAACATTACACTGTTCGAAAACGTATTCTTATACAGTACATGTAGTTGACAAAAAAAATCGGTCTGGATATTTATTTGACTTTCCAGATAAACATTCGGATAAACGACGTTCTACTGTATACTATATCAGTTTCACCTCAAATGAATTTCAAAAAGAAAAATTTAAAAATCTGATTTTAAATTTTTTAAAAAATAATATGGGCCAACCCTTTTTCAAGGGGCCAATTGCCCGGTTTGAACCCGATTTGGGAAAAAAGATTTTTTCTGTATATTTTGCCGAGCGAAATTTTGCCCGGGCAAATTTCACGGAAAGGGTGTGGCAATTTTTTAACTTTAGATGCAGATGAGTCATGAGTGCAAACCTCGGGGAATTTGGAATGTGACAGGGAATTCCTTTCTCGTCTCATCCCACTCCACAAAAACAGGGACATTTAAGATTTTTAACTGGTTATGTTACATTGATGACGGATGCCTCTCGCATGAAGTTCAGGGAAAATTTTTGATTTTCAGGGCCCTGGGACGTTTTTGATCGATTTGGTAATGAAAACTCCTTTCAAAACTGTTACATTTTTCTTTTTTGCGTAAAGTCGAAAATAGAACTCTTTGGAGTCGAGAATCAAAGTGATTGTTAAACATTATCAGTCAGTAAATTGAAATTTCAGATTAACTGGTGCGTAATAACTCATTATGACTTTTAGTGTCCCTTAACGGGTGGTTACGATCTGACTCAGCCGTAGGGACTGGGTTCGAATCTCGGAGAAACTGGTGTTTGTAAATGTATAGACCTTTGCGGCATGGGGTACTTAAAGCCGTCGAGCGCAGTCCTCCGTGTGACTACCCCCAGGGTTTTTTCCGTTAAAAATGGGGGGAAACCGAGCAAAATGTTACCTGCATGGTTCAAAGCTGGGGTTTTAAACCGGGAAAAATTTAGCCCAAGCCCCGTGTTTTGGGCCCCATCCCCCTTCGGGCGGTGGCATTAATCACAACCTTTTCTTGTTGAAAAAAAAGCTGTAATTTCTAACTATGGATATTTTTTGTGTGATTGCTTATTAAAACATTTCAAAAAAGTAAGTGCAAAAAGTGTGGATTTTGTTTGAACCCCGAAATAACGACAAAAATTGTT
>BMAV01025023.1:0-26332 GCA_019973955.1 Trichonephila inaurata madagascariensis | reverse complement strand
CCAAAAATATAAAAAAGAATATTTGTTATTTCAAGACGATGGAGATTTTTTGACTGTTTCGTAGAAAAAACAAACAGGGATCAATAATTTGTTACAAAAATGTTATATTTAAAAAATATAATTTTGCTCGTCACTATACCACTAAGCACAAATCTGTCAGTTCCTCCTCTTTTTTCAGCAAACAAAATATTTGGGGGTGGGGGATTTGGAATCACTGACGAAAGGAAATCGAAATTACCCCATAACAAGGTAAAAAAATGCACTTTTTTTCCCCCTGTGAGTTGAGTTTTATGGAGATAAATATAGTTTTGATGAAATAAACTACTATTAATATTTTGATCAATTTCTGCGTTTTTATTGTCTTTGATGATCTTATAGCGTCCGCCCCCTCCCCCGTTAATCCTCATGTTGCGGCCCGTGAGAGATAGTTGTCGTATGGCTGTAAAAAATGTTGAGTACCGCTGCTCTATAGATACTGAGCCTGCCTCCATCAAATTCCTACACTTGCTGGTAAGCATTTCTTCTTATTATTCGAGGCATAACACGATATTCTGAGCAAACAAAGCGCTTTCCAAATAAGAAATCCTAGTTACTTTTATGCAGTGCTTCAGATGTCGTTTCTCCCTCCGGCATGGTCTAAATGCGCTGAAATACTAATCACTTGCATATCCTAACATCTTCTTCCTTTCATGTAATTTTGATGTTAGTCAGATCATTTCTTCCTGGTATTGCAATTTTAATGGCCTAATTTATATTGATATTATTATATAACTTTATTTAAATTAATTTATTTAAATTTATTAAAGTATCACAGAGCAAATATAAAAACTTTAATATTAAATTTTAATTTTAATGGTACTTATGAATTAAAACTGTCAATCGATTTCGTCAAACCAAAAGGTGTCGCGAGATGCTACGATATGCAGCCAATAGTGGAAATCCCATCTCCTGCATGTTCCAAGTTATAATGTTCGTGCATTCTTTAAAATAATAACTTTGTTCATAATATGTAATGTTATACTCTTATTTTGTTGTGAAAAATGATTAAAATTCAGGATTTACCTTCTACGGAAAAGAACACGCTTGAAATGGATTTTAAAATTTGGGAATTACCGCACAATGAAAAATCTGCTGTTTAATTATTTCAAAGAAGAGATTTAACTAAAAATGTACAGTTGTGCTTGAAAGGGCATCAAATGATGATAAATTTCGAACAGAGTGCCGTAAAAGGCTTTGAGAAAAGAATCTTGTAATCAAAGAAAAGGATTAAGGAAGGACAATTGGCTTGAAATTTCTAAAATTCCTTTCCTCGTAGTTGTAAGATTTATTTGTGCTTTTGGTGCCAGGAGATGAAATCGATACAATTTAACGAATTGCTACTTGATATAAACCATAATACTATGATGTGGATCTATAAGCGACCTTCGAACTAATCCTCTTGGGAAATCTTTGGGCTATTAATTCGTGTTATTCACAACCAGCCCTTCATAAGAAGATAATTGTTATGTTTGAAGCAATGACGTCATCGACTATTAGGTCATTTTATTGGGAAGTGTACAACTCTTAAGCTCTTGTACATTTTAACACTTGGTGACCTGTGACGTCTATCGCGTCTTTCTGCTAACATAACTCCTATGTTCTTTGACGGCCACGATTAATGGCAAAACTTTTCCAACCCAATACCAAGAAGATAAACAAAGATAATATGTAAATTAGATTTAAAAAATAAAAGGGTAGAAGTTTTAGATAGGATATGCGCGGGAGGCTCAGAGATAGTATTGTGGGGGAAACATTCTGATCGATAGCGTGACAAAGCTTAGTGTGAATCTTACAGATCAAAGTTACAGTCCGATGTTTTGGGAAAGAATAGAAGCCTAAGATAAAGAAGTTGGAATCATCGTTTTTTAAAGTTTATGATACCATTTTCTAGGTAAAGGAAGGAGAACTGAAAAAGGTAATATTAGAAAAATAATTAGATGCATAGGATTATTAATGATAATTTAGTAAGGATCTTTCGTGATCTGACTTGAATACGTGATTTAATTTGGGTTTACTCTCCCTTTTTAAATTGTCAAATTAAATTTAAGTAATATAAGTTATTCTTTAAAAAAAGTTGTATTAAGAAATTTTAATTTTCATCATTTTGTAATCCCCCACCCCTAGCTTACCGGGAAACCCGGGACCATTTGGGCATCACAGGATGGCTATTTAAAAAAAACCCCCCCAAAGTATTTAATTCTGGGTTGGTAAAGTAGGTGGAAGTCGGTTTCCAAATGTTTTGGGGGCGGAGAACATTGCAGAGTTTATAGGTGTATAGATAACAAATACAGTTACTTGAAATCCCAAGTAATCTGTCTTGCTTTCTTAAAAAAATCATCTCAGAAGGGCTCAAGATTGGTATTCGATATTTGGTTCGTTGTTAGTGCAAAAAAACGAGGGTTTTGCGCAGCTCAAACTGAATTAGCGAAGGCTTTTCCCCGGTCAAAAAAAAGAAAAAACTACAGTCGGGGTTTTTTGCATCCCCGCAGGGAAGAAATCGGATGCTACGATTTTGTGTATAGATTACTAAAAATAGAGAAAATTTGAAATTTGGAATGTCCCAAGCAGATTAGTGGATCATATTTTTGTTCGACTGAACCACAGGTACAAGACTATGTGGAGGTGCGCAATCCACAAAACACGATACAACTTTTTTGAAGTCTTTGGCTAAATTCGAAGAGATATTCTTGCAAATTAAAAAGGGGGGTTATCAGAACGATAAAAAAGAAAGACGGGGTCAAAATGCGCATAGGATGCCTAATTTTGAAGCTAATGGTAGAAACTGGGGGAATTCTGAAATAAGGCGTAGACCAAATAACAGTAGAAATTTTTACGAGAATACCCGTCAAAAAAAAGGGGTTCGAGGGGGAATATTTTTCAAAATAATGTCAAAAGATTCAATAACGGGGGCTACTCGGTCGAAAAAAAGGCGAAATATAATTTTTAATAGGGGACCGTAGAAATAGGGGTTCGGTGAAAATTTCAATCGAGGCGTAGGACGCAAAGGGACGATTAAATTTGAAAGGGGTTTAATGATCACCTCAAGAGGTGTCGACAAAAAAGAAAAATTAGACTTTCTCCGTATGTTAGCACCCGTAGAACTTCCCCCCCGTTCCTATTTTATTTAAAAAAACACATTTTTGAAGGGTATGGGACACCGGGGCAAAAAAACATTTTTATCGGAAAGTATATAGAAAAAATTTTTTTATAAAAATTAAAAATCGCGAGCCCGGTAATAACGCACAGGGTGCGAAATCCAAAAAAAGGGGGGTTGTAGGGTGAAATGGGGTCAGACAATTCGAAAGAAATTGGTCATTTCATGTGTTGAAGATTTAGAATACCCATGTATTCTAGGTATGATTTCATAAGTGCGTCAAAAATCGTATTAGATTTTAATCAAAAAACGTTGAAAATTCCCAAAAAAATTTAAAGGGAAAAAAAAGGGAAAAAAATTAATAGATTTATCTAAAAAAAAAAAATTGGGGAAATAGAAAAACAAAAACTACAAAATTTGTTTTAGTAGTTTTAAAAAGGGGTTATTTTCAGACAAACCAGGTCTTACTCATGTTTTATACCATGAAATTGACACGGGAGATAACCCACACCAGTAGCTTCAAGGCCTTATAGGTATGATCGCACTAAACCCAAACAATAATAGATTTTCACATACAAAAATGTTACAAGAGGAAACGATTGTTCCAATTCAGTCCCCATACGCGTCACCTGTGGTATTATGCAAGAAAAATAATGGGTTACCACCGGATAATCCGGAAGCATATGGGTGCAGTAGGCCATAGAAAATTAAATTCGATCACAAGTATCCGCGATAGCACGCGTTAATGATGATTTATTAACGAACATACCATATACAACAATAATGTCATCTCTTGATCTCTAGAAGTGGGTACTTTTCAAATGGCAGTAAACCCCAGTGATATAGTTAAGACCGCATTTGTAGTAAAAGTGGCACTTATGCTTTCAAGCGGATGCCATTCGGTTTTATCAGGAGCAGCTCCCAATTTTCAAAAGCAATTGACGCAATCCTAAAACCGGTGATAGGGGAGGTTTTGTGAGTGTTTACATGGACGACGTTATTATTACGTCTCCATCATTCACTTCACCATGTTGGTACATTTAAGGGGAAGTTTTTTCGTTGTTAAGGATGCAGGATTGACATTAAATAAGGAAAAATGTAATTTGGGTGCGATGAATTGAAATGTTTGCAGGATTAATTATTGGTAAGAAGAATTAAAACGAGGATGAGACTTAAAGGGTTAGAGCTATACAGAGATGAAACCACCCCGTAACTCAAAAAAGTATCTAAGTTTTAGGTATGTCCCAGTGGTACACTTGAAATTTATTAAAATTATGCGGATATTTAGTGACCACTTTATAATCTTAAACGAAAATTTAAAAAATTTGTCTGGTCAATGAAGCACAAAAGGCATTCGAAGAGGTCAGGGAGGCGGTAACAAAAGCGCCAGTTTTAAAGTACCAAACTTTCAGGGAGCCATTCGAGTTATTTACAGGTACCAGTTCGATTGGTTTAGGAGCAGTACTTAACCAACAAAGAAACAGACCAGTGGTATTTGTACGTACACTGAACAACGCAGAGAGGAATTACACAGTAACCGAAGGGAATGTCTAGCAGCAGTAGTATTTATATGGGCGTTGAACAAATTAGAACATATTTAGGAATATTACCAATTAAGGTAATAACAGATCACGCCATTAACGCTAACACATGGCAAAAGTTTGTCGAGTAAGGATGATTAGATGGGCACTCAAGTTAGCAATTCAATATAGAATGGGGAACATAGACGGGAACTCAAAATGCAGTGGCTGACATTTCTTTCCAAGGAATCAATTAATAGTATAGTGGTGACAAAGTGTAGTATTGCCGCCATCAAAGATTTGGTACACTTACTTCCATGGGAACAATTAATAACGGAACAAAAAATGACCCAGAATTAGATTATATAGATATTTAGAAACGGAAGATAACTCGGTTAATGCAACGATATGTGAGTGGTCCCACGATTTCCGTTTAATTGAGATTGTTGTTTATGAAACGCAACGTCATTGTTGAAATGCGTGTATACATTCTAAAATCTTTAAGGAATGAAATAATGAGAGAATTTCATGACAAGCCAATCGCTGGACTTATAGGCAGATTTAAAACGTATCATAAAATTCGGGACGTTTGTTATTTCCCGTACATGAGAAGATTTGATCAATATGTCTCTACATGCCATATGTGCCAAGTTAATAACTATAAAACGCGTTACCAGCTGGTCGATTAAATCCAATTATATCAATTATCCGAATGAGATACTGACGTTAGATTTGTTAGGCCCGTATACCATCGAGAATAAGGCAGCGCTATATTTTAGTAATAGCCGATCATTTCAGCAAATGGGCTGAAATTATACCTCTGAAGGCCTCATCTCGTATAGCGGATATTTTTTGATAACTTTATATCGCGTTATAGAGCTCAATAAAATTAATAAGTGATAATGGTCCCCAATTTATATCGAGATTTTTGAGCACTTAAGTGAAAGATTAGGCATAAAGGCATGTGAAGACTGTTGCATATCGACCACAAGCAAATCGGACTGAAAGAGTTAATCGAGATATAGTGCAAATGATTGCATTATGTTAATGATCAACACGATACTTGGGTTAATTCACCCGTGAGTTTGCTTACGCTATTCGTACGGCGGTGAATGAAGCAACGGGAAAAACACCGGCTGAATTATTTTACAGGTCGAAAATTGATTACACCATTTCAAAAACTGGATTATGATATCAGGAAAGTTCAAAATTCAAAATTCAAGATATACAGAAAAGCTTTAAGAAGCTAGACTAAGTACGAAAATTAAACAGGAAAGGTGGGAAAAATATTATAATAGACGTAGAAAAAGACACATAAAAATAAAGGTAAATGATTGGGTCTTGTGGAAACACACACCCTGTAAGTTCAGCAATAACAAAGTATGCGCTAAATTTAAAAACAAAATTTGAGGGACCTTATAGGGTCTTAGAAGTTAAGAATTTTAATAATATTGTAATATGGAAATGGAAAAAAGATTAACAGTTAACGTAAGATCAAATAAGAATATATCGTCATAGGAAATGACGAGGTCGAGATTAAAGGGAACAGGTATCTAAATAGTATAAGATCAAGTCAGGGAAACTCGTACTTCGGAAAAAAGTACACCAAGGATTAAATGAGTCACAATATGGGAAAGAAAAATCTGCGGTGAAACGTAAGGTTGTTAAACAAAAGAGTTGGTAACCAATCAAATCAATATAAAAATACAGAGAGGCCACATAAAAACAAATCACTGGTCAGATCACTACCTAGTTCAGTTGGGAATGAAAATATAAAAACAAAAGGTTTAAATATAACCAGGGTATTAAAGATCAGGTGTGTCGGGGAACGTGGACCACAAAGAAAGTGGCGAAGGGCAACAATAATAATAATAAAAAGACAAATGTCATCCAGTACTATTTCTAGAAGCAGGAAAAGGAACAAAAGAAGTGCACTGAAGTTACAGATGAGAAGCAAGATACAGTCACAAGGCCACGACGGAGAACAGAAGAACCCCGACCAGCCAAGGACACAGTTGGGAAGTCAGGAAAGGACGTCAAGGAGATTACAAGCCTTACAGCAAAAATTCCAGTACAACCGAGGAAAGAAAAGTGATGACACCTCAATCGTTGAACGTGAATGTGGGAGAAAACATATAAAAATCGGGTTGTATTGTTTCATTTTTTATGATCTTCCAACAAGTGGTCGGAAGAATTATTGCAAAGAAGGAAGTCTCGGGCGGTGCTTAAAAGTTATAAGCCAAGTCAAACACTACAATGAGTGTTCATTTAATTTTGGAACTTTTGACTTGTTAAAATTTTTTCTGAAGAAAACATTTGTAATCACACATTTGTTTGCTTCGATGTATGACTTCGTGAGATGCGAAAATTCCTTTGGTTATTTGTTATAATAGTTTATTGAAAAATGTTTGTAATTGTATAATATGTATATATATATGTTGTTGTATTGTTACGTATTATGAGGCATCTGGTTCAGGGAAACGCGGCGTAGTCAGGGCACTAACAATAATAATAACGGCGCTGCGCGGCTCATTGGGAGTTTTTGTTGAAACCAGATGTGGGGATGGAGATAAAAATTTATTGTGATATATAAATAATATATATGTGAAATTGATTGATATTATGGAAATAGAGACTCAAAAAGGTTTTCATTTCAGGAGACTGACCCTTAAAATCTTGAAAAGTATACGAATTATAGCTTCAACAAGAAGGGGAGCGAAATTCCAGCTCCATATGCAGTGTTAGATTGGGTCTGCGCACCCAGAATATTTGTTTTAGAAAATTTAAGTGTATAAATATTTTAAGTAATTGAATGTAAAAGTGAGAATGGGCATAAATTAAACAGTAATTATTAATGTTGGCCTAGTTATTGGAGTAAAATTTATTGTCACGAGTTTAAATTGAATATTAAAATTTAATTCTAAGATGAGTAATGAAAATTAAAGTCAAGATAAATATTGGAAATTATAAAGAAGAAGTTAAAATTTAAGATTAAGAATTGCAGTAGAAATTAAAGTCCAAGATAAATATTACTTAGAGTTAAAAGAAGTTAAATGGGATTTAAAGATTAAAGAGAATTTAAAATAAAACTCAGAAAGCGAAAAGAAATTTAGAAATGAGAGATTTAGACACGTAATTTATTAAGGGCATTGAGAACCCTTAAGTAAATCACGTTTTTTCAACTATTGGAGGGTTGTGACGTCTCTCTCGCGTCTTTCTGCTAACATAACTCCTATGTTCTTTGACGGCCACGATTAATGGCAAAACTTTTCCAACCCAATACCAAGAAGATAAACAAAGATATTAAATTAGATATAATATATAAAAGGATAGAAAGCTTTTGATGATAGGATATGGCGCGGCAGGCTCAGGAATAATTATTGTGGAAGCATTCTGAGTCGACTAGCGTGACAAAAGCTTGAGTGTGAGATCTTACAGATCAAGAGTTAGCAGTCCCGATAGTTTTGGGAAAAGAATAGAAGCCTAGATAAAAGTTGGAATCATCGTTTATAAAGTTTATAGATACCATTTTTTCTAGGTAAAGGAAGGAGAACTGAAAAAAAGGTAATATTAGATATAAGTAATTAGATGAATGATTATTAATGATAATTGAGATAAAAAGGATCTAGTTGCGTGAATACGATACGAAGATACGTGATTTAATTTGGGCTTGACTCTCCACTTTATTAAAATTGTCAAATTAGAATTTAAGTAATATAAAGTTATTCTTAATAAAAGTTGTATTAAGAGTTATTATGTATCATCATCATTTTAGATAATCCCACACCTCTAGCTTACGCGGAACCGGCACGACATGGTCATCACAGGATGGCTATGTCGCAGACCGACACTTCGATTTTGAAGTACGGCCGATTCAGGGTCAACATGAAAAGTAAGTAAGCCTTTTAGCGATTCTGAAACTTATAGTTACTGTAAAATTCTAATTTATTTGAATTGTTTTTATTTTATTGTAGAAATATGTGATGTGATAACTATATGTAATTATACTTATTCATTAAAGGCATACTGTCATCTTCTCTATTTAGATTTGTTTTGTATAGAAACCGTTCCTATAAGTAAAAATTTGTTTATTCGTTACTCGTGTCGTATTTTAACCACAAACTGAACATTTGTAAAATTTTACGTTTCACTTTTTTTATCAAAGTTTAAGGAATGTTGCTATTTGATTAATTTCGCTCTTTCGCTTTAGTTTCAAGTAAAATTTTTCAAGGGATATGAAACCATAATTTAAAAGGGGAGGGGGAACGTTGTAACGTCTCACGCGTCCTTTCTCTAACATTGCGACATAGCCATCCTGTGATGACCATGTCGTGCCGGTTCCGCGTAAGCTAGAGGTGTGGGATTATCTAAATGATGAGACATAGTAGTTCTTAATACAACTTTTATTAAGAATAACTTATATTACTTAAATTCTAATTTGACAATTTTAATTAAAGTGAGAGTTAACACCCAATTAAACCGTGTATTTAAGTCAGATCACGCAACTAGATCCTTTATCTTAATTATAGTTAATAAACCGATTCAAATAACTACCTATATCAAATATTACCTTTTGCAGATCTCCTTCCTTTTTCTAAAGAGAGATAGCTATAAATTCACTTTGTATAAGAAGATTCCAACTTCTTTATATAAGACTTCTATTCTTTCCAAATCTATCGGACTGTTAACTCTTGATCTACAAGATTACACACTAAGCTATCTTTAAACTTGCCGCACTAACGATCAGAATGATTCCACACTAAACTATCTCTAAGCTTGCCGCGCTATATCTTATCATCAAAGCTTCTATCCTTTTATAGTATATCTCATTTGCATAATATCTTTGTTTATCTTCTTGGTATTGGGTTGGAAAAGTTTTGCCATTAATCGTGGCCGTCAAAGAACATAGGAGTTATGTTAGCAGAAAGACGCGAGAGACGTCACAACATAACCTCTGTGTTCTTTGACGGCCACGATAATGCAAATCTTCAACCCAAAATCAGAAGTGAAACGAAGGATAGATACAAATAAGATAACCTTTAAAAGGACAGAAGTTTTAGTGAGCACGATGGCAATTTAGAGAAAGTTCAGTTCAGAGAAGATAGAAGTGTAAATTGACGGCTTACCTAGGAATCTCGAAAATCTCTCCATTCATCCAAGGTACATACCATTGTACGCCAGCTTAGAGAAATATCTGAAGTGGATTGGACGTTGCGTAGAAACCAAGGTAGGACGATTATATTCTGAATGCGAATATATTATTAAGATTGAGAGTAGGCGGATATAGTATAATTATATTGATAAGTGATCTAATTGAGCGATCTGTGTTAATATTGGCTACGTGTTTTGGTTTATTCTCACTTAATATAAGTTTGTTCGATATATAAGTAATTTAAGTTAAATTCTTAATAAAAGTCATATTAAGAATTCTAAAATGTCTCATAATTTCGAGAATCCCACACCTCTAACTTACGCTGAAACCCCACGATATGGTCAACGAAGATCGACCATGTCGCAATGGCACCCGAACCGTTATAATTTATATGACTCTGAGTTAGGTAATGCAGGAGGGTTTGGTATTTTACCAGAAATGTGCTTTTCCGGGTCCGAGAATGTTACCGAATTTCTAGAGCCCATTGTGACATCTCTCGCGTTCTTCTTCTAACATAACTCCTACGTTCTTTGACGGACACGATTAATGGCAAAACTTTTCCAACCCCAATCCAAGAAGTAAAAACGAAGCAAAAATGCAAATAAGATAACCTTTAAAAGGATAGAAAGTTTAGTGAGAAAGAATGGGAATTTAGAGAAAGCTTAGTTCGGAGGTGAAAAAGTGTGGATCGAAGGTTAAGAATCAAGACGCCCAACCCGCTAATCTATAGAAGGTGCCTACTATTGCACACGAGCCCATCGGTCTACCTGAAAGTAATTGGACTGTTGAGAATTCCTCCAAGGTAGGAAGATTGTATTCTGAACGCTAGTATATTATTGAATCGAGATTAGGCGGATCTAATTAGTTATATTGATAAGTGATCTAATTGCGCGATCTGAGTTAGTTAAACGGCTGTACTTTGGTTTATTCTCACTTAATATAAGTTTGTTAGTTATCTAAGTAATTTAAGTTAAATTCTTAATAAAAGTCATATTAAGAATTATAGAATGTCTCATCCTTCCGATAATCCCACACCTCTAACTTACGAGGAAACCCCTAGACATAGCTATCGACAGATGGCCATGTCGCACCATAGATCATCAAATAAAGTTACTAGAAATTCCTAGTAACTTAGCATGTGCTTATTTGAAAGGTCACTTCAGGGGAAGGGCTCAAGATTGGTATTTAATATTCGGATCAATGTTAGTGCAGGATACCGCCACAGATTTCTCGCAGCTAAAGGCAGAGTTAGCGAAAGCTTTCCCCGCAATCAAAAATAAGAAAGAGTTAGAAGCGAGGTTTTCGCGTCCCCAGCAGGGAAGAAATCAGGAACCACAGATTTTTGTTTACGATTTCTCAAAATTCAAAAGAATCTAGAACTAGGGATGCCCCCCCAGGCGGATTTGGTTGATCACATTTTTGTTAGACTCGAACCACAAGTCCAGGACTATGTGGAAGTCCGGAATCCGCAGAACACGGTACAACTTTTAGAAATCTTAGCTAAATTTGAAGGAGGTATTCTTACAAATTAAAAGGGGGGTTTCCCAGAATAGTGATAATGTGGAAAGACGGAGTCAAAACGCGTATAGGATGTGTAATTTTGAGGGATAATCCAGAAACTGGAGAATTCTGGGGGTTGGGCGTAGACCAATAATGGCAGAAATTATTCTAGGGTACTTATGAAAATTTTGGCCGTCAAAGTAATAAGTGGTTCGAGTAGGAATAGATTTCAAAATTTATGATCGGAGATTCAACGAAAGGGGATACCAATTTCGAAAAAATCGAAATTTTAATTTTAATAGGGGGACCGAGAAATAGGGGTTCGAGTGAAATTTCAGTCGAGGCGATAGGATGCAAAGGGGACGATTGAATGTTTTGAAAGTTAATGAAGTTCAAAATAGTCAAAAGGAATCGGCAGTGGATATACCAATGAAACTTTCTCCGATATGTATATCATGGAGTGAAATGTCAAAATATAGGAATTGCAGAATTGAATATTCGAATTAGGGAATTTCAAAAACCTTGGTTGTTTCATGTGTTGACAGATTTGGAATAACCATTTATTCTTGGTGTTGATTTTATAAATGGATCAAAGATTGCTTTAGACTTTGATCGAAAATCGTTAAAGATTCCCGATTCGGAGATAAAGAGGGTGTTTGAAAGAGTTGAAGAGGAAAATGTTGAAATAGATTTGTCTAAGACAAAATTGGAGGATAAACAAAAACAAGAATTACAAAATTTGTTTAGTAGTTTTAAGAGGGATTATTCTCAGACAAACCAGGTCTTACTAATGTTTTATACCATGAAATTGAAACGGGAGATAAACCACCAGTAGTTTATATGATCGGCAAAAGCAAGCGATAAAAGATTTTCACATACAAAAAATGTTAAGAGAAGAAACAATTGTTCCAATTCAATCCCCGTATGCGTCACCGGTTGTGTTATGTAAGAAAAATAATGGGTTACCACCGGATAATCCGGAAGCATATAAATTTGTGGTAGATTTATAGGAAACAAAAATTCGATCACTAAGTACCCTGATACCCTTACCGTTAATAGATGATTTAATAACGAATATCTCCTATACGACAATAATGTCATCTCTTGATCAAAGAAGTGGGTACTTTGAAATGGCAGTAAACCCCAGTGATATTGTTAAGACCATTTGTAGTAAAAGTGGCACTTATGCTTTCAAGCGGATGCCATTCGGTTTTATAAAGGAGCAGCTCCCAATTTTCAAAAAATTGACATAATCCTAAAACCGGTGATAGGGAAATTTGTGAATTGTATAGGGATGATGTGATTATCTCATCTCCATCATTCCTCCCATGTTGAACATTTGAGGAAGTTTTTCGTTGTTAAAGGATGCAGGATTGACATTAAATAAGGAAAAGTGTAAATTTTGGGGTTTGCGATGAATTGAAATATTTAGGATTAATTATTAGAAGAAGAATTAAACACGGATGAGACAAAGGTTAAGGGGCTATACAAGAGATGAAACCGCCCGTAACTCAAAGAGGTGCCCAAAGGGTTTTTAGGTATGTCCCAATGGTACGCGAAATTTATTAAAAATTATGCGGATCTTTGTGAGCCACTTTATAATCTTAAACGAAAATTAAAAAAATTCGTCTGGTCCACTGATGCGCAGAAGGTATTCGACGCGGTCAAGGCGGCCATAACAAAGGCGCCAGTTTTAAAATTGCCGGAGTTTAAAAAGCCCTTAGAATTATTTACAGATGCCAGTTCAATAGATTTGGGAGCAGTTCTCAATCAGGAACAAAGACCAGTTATATTTGCTTCACGTACTCTGAACAACGTGGAGAGGAATTATACGGTAACCGAAAGAGAATGTCTAGCAGTAGTATGGGCGCTGAACAAATTCAGAACATATTTAGAAGCGATGCCAATTAAAGTTATTACAGATCACGCTGCTTTAACACGTTTAACGCATGGAAAAAATTTGTCGAGTAGGATAATCAGATGAGCACTCAAATTAGCGGAATTTATATAGGGAAAGGGGAAAATAGACCTGGAAATCAAAATGCGGTGGGGCATTTTATTTTCGAAACCGGATGAAGTATAATGGGAGAAAAAGTTAATTCGCTATAATCACTCTGATGCGCGATATGTGAGAGTGGTCCCGGGCTTCCGTCTAATTCACGGCTCGTTGTTTTTTGCGAAACACCAACGTCGTTAAGGTGAAATGCTGTATACATTCCAAAGTCTTTAGAAACGACATTTTTCGCGGGAAATTTTACGACAAGCCAATCCAGGGCATTTAGGCAGATTTAAAACTTATCATAAATTCGGGACGTTTTTATTTCCGTATATGAGAAAATTTATTGATCAATATGTCTCTACATGCCATATGTGCCAAGTTAATAATTATAAAAAAGCGTTACCAGCTGGTCAATTAAATCCGATTGATCAAATTATCCAAATGAGATAGTTACGTTAGATTTATTAGGCCCGTATCTATATCGAGAAAGAGACGTAATCGATATGTTTTAGTAATTACCGATTATTTCAGCAAATGGGCTGAAATTATACCTCTTAAAAGGCCTCGCTCTTAATAGCGGAAAATTTTTTTGATTATTTTGTATCGCGTTTTGGAGCTCAATAAAATTAATAAGGATAACGGTCCCCCAAATTTTTATCCGAAATTTTGAACATTTAAGTGAAAGATTAGGCATAAGGCATGTGAAGACTGTTGCATATAGGCCGAAGCAAATGGACAGAAAGAAAATCGCGATCTAGTGCAAATGATTGCAAAATTTTTAAATGATTCAACACGATCTGGGACCAATTCTTACGGAAAGGGTTTGCTTTACGTTATTCGTACGGCAGTGAATGAAACTACGAGAAAAACCCCTGCGGAATTATTTTTGGATCGAAAGTTGATTATCCCATTTCAAAAATTAGTAATGGTTTTGGACGGAACTGAATTTGCAATAAAATATTGAAATTTTTCATGAAGCTAGACTAAAACGAAACTAAGCATGAAAGATGGGAAAAATATTATAATGAGCGAAGGGGGGATGTACAAATTAAGGTAGATGACTGGGTCTTATGAGGACACACCCTTTAAGTTCAGCAGCTAATAAGATTTGCGCCAAATTCAAGCAAAAATTTGAAGGTCCGTATAGAGTTTTAGAAGTAAGAAATAATAATAATAGTATTAGTTCACGTCAGGAAACGAGTAGTTCGAAAAACGTACATCAAGATCAATTGGGGGTCAATATGGGAAGAAGAAAGGTCTGCGGTAAAGCGTGAGTTAGAGGAAAAAAAGGGGTAAAATCTCAAAATCAAAGCAATGTGAGAAACACACGGATAGGGACGATAAGCGCAGATCACTTATCAGATCACTGCCTAGCTCCTTTTCCAGTAATAAGATAAGAACTAAAAGAAAGCGTCCAGATAAAGGAGTTAAACGGTCGTATGGATCGGGGTCAAGTGGACCACAGAGAAAGTGGCAGAAATGTAGACCCAATAACATAAATAAAAGACCTTTGTCATCAGATAACATTTATATAAGTAGGAAGAAGAACCGGATGGAAGCAGCTGAAGTTCAAGATAGAAAGGAATACAACCTGCGACCATGCCAGAAAAAGGATCAGGAGTCCCGAACGGCCAATGGAGTAACGTCAAGCCAAGCTAGGAATAGCCGAAGAGGAGACTACAAGCTCTACATCAGGCAACATAAGGGATCACAGAGCAACCGAGGAATGAGAAGAGGAGCGAACAGTGATAGCACCTTGTCCATGGAAGTACTGGTGGGAGAAAAACACTGAATGCGAATGTATCCTCAACTTGGAGAAGAAACCCAGTCTCAAAGCTCATAGATACTTGCTCTGATGCAGTGCTTTGGGTGTATGTACCCTTTAAGTGATGGAAATGAAAGATGTAATTGTATAGTAACTTAAGTAGATATTTAAGTATCGGTAAATAGAGTTAAGTACATGTGTAAAAGTGAGAATATACCGTGATTAAAATGCTAAACTGTTACTGTTGGTCTAGTTAATTGAGTAAAATTTATTGTGTCTGTCAAGAAGTCAAATTAAAGTGGAATATTAAATTTAATTTTTAAGATGAATAATGAAAATTAAAGTTTAAGTTAAATATTGGAAATTAAGAGTTAAAATGAGGATTCAAGATAAAAATTTAAATAAAACTTAGAAAGTGAGGAGATTCAGAAATAAAAATTTAGGCACGTAATTTCTTAAGGGTCAAGTGGACCCTTGAATAAATCACGTTTTGCTTCTTGGAGGGGTTGTGACGTCTCACACGTCCTTTCTCTAACATAACCTCTGTGTTCTTTGACGGCCACGATTAATGGCAAATTATTTCCAACCCAAATCCAAGAAGTGAAACGAAGGATAGATGCAAATAAGATAACCTTTAAAAGGACAAAAGTTTTAGTAAGCGGGATGGCAATTTAGAGAAAGTTCAGTTCAGAGAAGATAGAAGTGTAAATAGACGGCTTACCTAAGAATCACGAAAATATCGCCATTCATCCAAGGTACATACCATTGTACGCCAGCTTATAGAAATATCTGAAGTGGATTGGAAGTTGCGTAGAAACCAAGGTAGGAAGATTATATTCTGAATGCGAATATATTATTAAGATTGAGAGTAGGCGGATATAGTATAATTATATTGATAAGTGATCTAATTGCGCGATCTGTGTTAATATTGGCTACGTGTTTTGGTTTATTCTCACTTAATATTTGTTCGATATATAAGTAATTTAAGTTAAATTCTTAATAAAAGTCATATTAAGAATTCTAAAATGTCTCATAATTTCGATAATCCCACACCTCTAACTTACGCTGAAACCCCTCGATATGGTCAACGAAGATCGACCATGTAGCAACGTGAGCCGTTAGGGTGAAAAAATGAAATATTTTAATATGAAAGATAATTGTTTTTAACACGGGTATAGTTAATAAATTTGAATCTTTAAAATTTTTTGTATTTTTTCGGGAGTAGTTTGACAAAATTTTGCAAGTGGTAACCTTTTTGACTGTATTTTTTAGCCTTTCCCTTTTCATCTATTTTATGTAACTGCCTTCCCTTCCCCATGCTGTAATTTTTTTTAAAAAAAATAAATCATAAGGCTTCTTTACATTAAGCGTTAATTTTATTTTATCACGTAGTGCGACATAGCCATCCTGTGATGACTATGTCGTTCGGTTTTGGAAGCTAGAGGTGTGGGATTATCAAAATGATGGACATATTGGTTCTTAATAAAACTTTATTAAGAAAAAATTTATATTACTTAATTCTAATTGACAACTTTATTTAAAGTGAGGAACACCCAATTAAACCTTTTTTCAAGTCAGACCCGAAACTAAAACATTTATCTTAATTTAATAAAAAAACCGATTCACCCTTTTATCCAAAATATTCCCTTTTTGCAGTTTCCTTCAGTGATTGGTGATATCTATAATGTAATTGAATATGCGGGGTTTAACTTTTTTATAATAAACTATTTTTTCCCAAAAAGCAAAAGGACAGCTAAATCTTGATCTGAAAGATTCCCCCCAAGTATCTCTAAACATGCCGCGTTTTTTCATCAAAGCTTCTATTTTTTTAAAGTATTTTCCTTTTACATATTATATTCGTTTTTCTTTTTGGAGGGGGTTGGAAAAGGGTTTTCCTTTCGTGGCCGTCAAGAACATAGGGTTATGTTAGCAGAAGGACGCGAGAGCACCCCTCCAAAAAGCTTTTTTTTGGGTTTTCAATCCCCCTTTAAAAAATTGGTGTCATCTCTATTTCTGAAATTTTTTTCCTTTTTGAGTTTTATTTAAATTTTTAAACTTAAATCCTCATTTTTAAATTTTATAATTTCAATTTTATTTGACTTTAATTTTCATTACCATCTTAGAATTAAATTTAATATTCAATTTAAAAAACTCGGACAATAAATTTTTTCTCCAAAACTAGGCCCATTTAATTTCTGTTTTAAATTTATCCCCTCTCCTTTTTTTAAAATCAATCACTTAAAATAACTATACACTTAAATTTTTTAAAAAAATTTTTTTGGGTGCCGACCCAAACTTTGCATCTTTATCTTTCTGCCTATGGGCTGGATTTTCCGCTCCCTTTTTTGTTGAATTATTTATGATACCTTTCAGGGTCTGTCTCCCTGAAATGAAAAACCTTCTGAGTCATTGTTTCAATTTATGCTTACATAATATCACTAATTTCACAATTTTTATTCATTATATATTATTTGTATATCACACAATTTTCATCTCCATCCCCACATCTGGTTCCAAAACTTCCCAAATGAGCCGCGCGCAGCGCCATATTACTGGCAGTGCCCTGACTACGCCAAGTGCTTCCCCTGAACCAGATGCCTCATAATACGTAACAATACAACAACATATATATATATACAATATTATTATACAATTACAAACATTTTTCAATAAACTATTATAACAAATAACCAAAGGAATTTTCGCATCTCACGAAGTCATACATCGAAGCAAAACAAATGTACCGCAAATGTTTTCTCCAGAAAAAAATTTTTAACAAGTCAAAGTTCCAAAAATAAATAAACACTCATTGTAGTGTTTGACTTTTGTTTGGCTTATAACTTTTAAGCACCGCCCGAAACTTTTTCTTTGCAATAATTCTTCCGACCACTTGTTGGAAGATCATAAAAATGAAAACAATACAACCTGATTTTTATATGTATTCTCCCACCATTACGTCCAAATCATAAGGTGCTACCTTCACTTTTCTTTCCTCGGTTGCACTGGAATTTCTTGTTTTGCTTGCTTTTAGGCTTGTAATCTCCTTGTCGTCCCCTTTCTTCTGATTTCCCCTGTTGTCTCCTCTTTGGCTGGTCGGGGTTCTTGTTCTTGTTCTCCGTCGTGGCCTTAGGGTTACTGTAGTTTGGTTCCATTGGAACTTCTACGATTCTCTTTCTGTTCTTTTTCTATTTCTAGAAATAGTACCAGATGAAAAAGTTCTTTTTATTTATATTATTGGGTCCCTTTCTCTGCCACTTTCTTTGTAACCACTCTGCCCCTGATATTCCTGATCCTTAATACCTCTATTATACCTTATCCTTTTACTTTACTTTCACTCCCAAATGAACTAGAAGCGATCTGACCAGTGATCTGCGCTTATGGTTCTATCTGTATTTTTATATTGATTTGATTGGCGACCAACCTTTTGCCTTTAACTTACGTTTCACCGCAGATTTTTCTTCCCATATTGTGATTCATTTAATCCTGAAATTTTTCCGAAGTACGAGTTTCCTGGACTTGATCTTATACTATTTGGGATACCTGTTCCTATCTTGACCTCGTCACATTTCCTATGACGATATATTCTTATTTGATCTACGTTAAACGTTAATCTTTTCCCTGATTTCCATATTACAATATTATTGTAATTTTTAACTTCTAATACTCTATAAGGTCCTTCAAATTTTTGTTTAAATTTAGCACATACTTTGTTGGCTGTTGAACTTACAGGGTGTGTTTCTAATAAGACCCAATCATTTACCTTTATTTTTATGTCTTTTCTACGTCTATTATAATATTTTTCCCACCTTTCCTGTTTAATTTTCGTACTTAGTCTAGCTTCCTTAAAGCTTTTTTCGATATTTTGAATTTTGAATTTTGAATTTTCCGAGATCATAACTAGTTTTTGAAATGGTGTAATCAATTTTCGACCCAAAAATAATTCAGCAGGTGATTTTCCCGTTGTTTCATTCACCGCCGTACGAATAGCGTAAGCAAACTCACGTAAGAATTGATCCCAAGTATCGTGTTGATCATTAACATAATTTTGCAATCATTTGCACTATATCTCGATTAACTCTTTCAGTCCGATTTGCTTGTGGTCGATATGCAACAGTCTTCACATGCCTTATGCCTAATCTTTCACTTAAGTGCTCAAAATTTCGGATATAAATTGGGGACCATTATCACTTATTAATTTATTGAGCTCCATAACGCGATATAAAGGTATCAAAAAAATATCCGCTATTATACGAGATGAGGCCTTTTAAGAGGTATAATTTCAGCCCATTTGCTGAAATGATCGGTTATTACTAAAATATAGCGGTTACGTCTTATTCTCGATATAGGATACGGGCCTAACAAATCTAACGTCACTATCTCATTCGGATAATTCGATATAATTGGATTTAATCGACCAGCTGGTAACGCGTTTTTATAGTTATTAACTTGGCACATATGGCATGTAGAGACATATTGATCAATGAATTTTCTCATGTACGGGAAATAACAAACGTCCCGAATTTTATGATATGTTTAAATCTGCCTAAGTGTCCAGCAATTGGCTTGTCATGAAATTCTCTCATTATTTCATTCCTTAAAGATTTTGGTATGTATACACGTATTTCACCTAATGACGTTGCGTGTTTCGCATAAAATAACAATCCTTCAATTAAACGGAAATCGTGGGACCAATTCTCACATATCGTTGCATTAACCGAGTTATCTTCCGGGTTTCTAAATATCTATAGATATGACCTAATTCTGGGTCATTTTCTGTTCTGTTATTAATTGTTCCCGCGAAGTAAGTACTAAATCCCTGATTATGGCACACAATTGATTTTATCTCCAATTATACTTTTCACGGGATTCCTTGAAAGAATGTCAAGCACCGCATTTTGAGTTCCCAGTCTATGTTCCCATTCTATATTGAATTCTGCTAACTTGAGTGCCCATCTAATCATCCTACTCGACAAATTTTTGCCATGTGTTAGCGTGTTAAGGCGCGTGATCCGTTATTACTTTAATGGGCACATTCCTAAATATGTTCGGAATTTGTTCAACGCCCATACAACTGTTAGACATTCTCTTTCGGTTACTGTATAATTCCTCTCTGCGTTGTTCAGGTGTACGTGACGCAAATACTACAGGTCTGTTTTGTTGATTAAGTACTGCTCCTAAACCGATCGCACTGGCATCTGTAAATAACTCGAATGGCTCCTGAAAGTTTGGTAATTCTTAAAACTGGCGCTTTTGTTACCGCCTCTTGACCTCTCTCGAATGCCTTTTGTGCTTCATTAGACCAGACAAATTTTTAAATTTTCTTTGGGGATTTTAAAAATTTGGGCCCCCAAAGCCCCGGCAAAATTTTTTAAATTTTAAATTTTCGCAAATTTGGGCCCCCATCCTAAAAACCTTTGGAAAAATTTCTTTTTGGTTACGGGGCCCGGTTTTCCCATTTTTTAAAGGGGGCCAAAAACCTTTGTTCTTTTTCCGTTTTTTTAATTCCTTTTTTATTTAAAAATTTTCCCCCTTTTTAAATTCTGGGACCCAAATTTACACTTTTTTTATTTAAAGCCCAACCGGCATCTTTAAAAACCCAAAAAATTTTCCCTAAATTTTAAAATGGTTTTTTAAAAGGGGTTTTGAAAAATCACCCCCAATCCTTTTTCCATTCCAAAAAATTTTTTTAAAATTTGGGTTTTGGGATTATGGGTTAAAAATTTTTTTTTAAAAATTTTGGGGCTTGGCTCCTAAAAAATTGGGAAAATCCCTTTTGGGGGCTTTTTCCACTTTTATACAAATTCCGGTTTTAACCAATTCCTTTTTATTTAAATTTTAAATATTTCTTAATCAAAAATTTTGCAATTTTTTTTTTTAAGGGGAATTTCCCCTTTAAAAAAAATTCCAAAATTTAACGGTAAAGGGAACCGGGAATGGATAATTTTAATTTTTCCCCATATCACTTCAAAACCCCTTATCCCGGTTTTGGTTCCCCAAATTTTTTTTTTTCCCCAAAAACCAAGGGTAAAAGCAAAAGGGGATTTTAAAATTGGGAAAAATTTCCTTTTCTCCTTTAAAAAACCCAATTTTTTTAGTAAAATTTAATTATTGTTGTTTGGTGGGTTAAAAAACCTTTTAACGGTTAAAGGGGTATGGGGGTTTTTTCCGTTTAAATTTTTCATGGTTAAAACTAAAAGCCCGGTTTTTTTGGGGGAAAATTTAACCCTTTAAAAAAACAAAAACCAAATTTTTTGGGGAACTTTTTTTTTCCCCTTTAAAAATTTTTTGTTTGAAAATCTATTAATTTTTTTTTTTAATTGGTTTCAACCAACCCTTAATTTATTTGGGAATCTGGTTTTAAAATTTTTTGGTAAAACAAAAAACCCTTTTTTAAAAACCCCTTTAAAACAAAAAACCAAATTTTACTTTTTTTTTTCAAAATCCCCTTTTTTTCAGAAAAATTACCAAATTTTTTCCCTTTAATTTGGGTTAACCAATTTTTTTAATTTAAAACCCCTGTTTTTCCATTTTGAAAAAACCCTTCTTTATTTTTGGGCCCTTTTAAAAAAAATTTGGGCTTAAAAAAAATTTTTTCCCCCTAATTTTTACTTTTCCCGAATAAATATTTTTGTTCCGGTGCCCCATAGGCTTTAAAAAAATGTTTTTATTTAATAAAATGGGAACGTGTGGGAAGTTCTACGGGTGAAAACCTACGGAGAAAGTTTAATTGTTTCTCTTGTCGATATTTTTTGGAGGTTGATTTTTTTAACCTTTTTACAATTTTTTTAATCGCCCCTTTGTACCCCTATCGCCTCGACTGAAATTTTCATTTTCGAACCCTATTTCTACGGTCCCCTCTAAAAATTATCATTTCGTCATTTCGAAAGGTAACCCTGTTGTTGAATCTCTGATCACTATGTTGAAATCTATTCTTCTCAAACCCCCTTTTATTACTTTGACGGCTATTCCCATAAAAAATTATTTCTACTGTTATTTGGTCTACGTCCTATTTCAAATTCCTAGTTTCTACCTTAGCATCAAAATTAATCCTATGCGCTTTTTGGGACCTCGTTTTTTCCTTATATATTATCATTTTTGTGAACCCCTTTTTTGGCAAGAATATCTCTTTCGAATTTGGCCCAAGATTTCCCAAAAAGGTTGTACCGTGTTTTGTGGATTGCGCACTTCCACAAATTTTGGGATTTGTGGTTCGAGTCGAACTAAAAATTTTGATCCACTAACTCTGCTTGGGACTTTCCCTAATTCTATACTTCTTTCGGTTTTTAAAATTATAAACGTAGAGGGTTCCTGATTTTTTCCCCCGCACGGGGTGCTTGCAATTTTCTTTTTTTTTGCCCCGGGGGAAAAAGTTTTTCGCTAATTCCCCCTTGGGGGCTGCGCGAAATCCGTGGCTGTTTTTTGCACTAACACCGACCCCAAATATCGGTACCAATCTTGAGCCCTTCCCTGAGATGACTTTTAAAAGGGAAAACGGGGTTACTTGGGATTTCAAAATAACGTATGTTATTCCTATTGTTTTAATAAACCTGCAATGTATTTTTTTACCCCGAAAAAAAACATTTCGGGGAGTAAAAGTTCCTCCACCTACATTACCTAACCCAGAATTATTAAGTTTGGGGCCCGGACATAGCCATCCTGTGATGACTATGTCGTTTTGGGTCCGCGTAAGGTAGAGGTGTGGGGTTATCAAAATGATAGAAAATATTGGTTCTTAATACAACTTTTTTTTAAGAATAACTTATATTACTTAATTCTAATTGACAACTTTTTTAAAAATGAGGTTAAAACCCAAATTTAAAAAATTTTATTCAAAAACCAGATCACCAAATAGAACATTTATCTTAATTATAATAAATAAAAACCCCATTCATCTAACTTCCTATACCAAAAATATTACCTTTTGCAGATCTCCCCCCTTCAGTGATTGGTGATATCCATAAAGTAATTAAATCAGGGTTTTTCCCAAATTCTTTATAATGAACTTCTATTTCTTCCAAAAGCTAGGGGCAGCTAACTCTTGATCTGAAAAAATTCCCCACTAAGCTATTTTTAAACTTGCCGCGCTTTTCATCAAAAACTTCTATCCTTTTAAAGTATATCTCATTTTACATATTATTTTTCCCTTTTTTCTTCTTTTGGGATTGGGTTGGAAAAAGGGTTTTGCCCTTAACGGGGCCCTCAAAGAACATAGGAATTTATGTTAGCAAAAAGGACGCGAAGACGTCCAAATAGAACGTTTTTCCCATAAAAAACTGGAATTTTTTAATTTTGCTGCATTATAAAATTTAAAAGTAATCTAACAAAATCTGTGCCCCTTTTTCAAAATATAGAATTTCATGAGAATTATCTACACTATTAAAATTCGTAGGGAAACAAAAAAGTTTTTCTATCAATCTATGAACCTATCGACCCAATTTTCTCACGAACCAAACCCATGCAGAAACTCGCCGAAGGTACCAAAATTTCGGGGGAAAAGATCCCAAAGGGTGTTGTGACCATTTATAAATTCCCATATTCCAATTGGGTTAAAAAACCCTTTAAAAAGCATAATCAGTACCATTTCTCACCCCGGGGAAAAATTTGAACTTTTTTTCCCAGACATTTTTGAAACGCGATTTTAATTTTTTTTTATAAGACTCACACAAAAAAAAAAATTTCAGATTCGGAAAGATTATTTATTTCGCCACGGTATGTTTTAAATTTTTTTTACAAAATAAATTTTATTTTTGTATTTTTTCGATTTTTAAAATGAGTCGAAATTTGGGTTTCCTTTTTTTAATACAAAATTTTAAATTGTTCCGTTTGCACTTTTTTTTCCGCTTTAAAGAAAAAAATTTTACACTAAAAAAATTCATGCTTTTCTTTTTTAGAATCAGTCATTTAAAAAAAATTTTAAAGTCAAAAACTGTTTTTTTTCGATTTTTCAAAAAAAACTCAAAATTTTATTTAAATACTTAAAAAACTTCTTTATTTATACAAAAATCTCACAAAACCTTTTTTTTCCCTAAGTACAACAATACTATACGTAAATTCAAAAGATTGGGTAAAATATCTTAAAATTAGGTTTTTAAAAAACAAAATGTGTTTTTCGTTTCTTTCCTTTTTTGCGACAAATATGTAAAAATTACTTTTTTTAAAGTTTTTTGTTTAAAAAATTTCCGTTGTTTGCAATGATATATGGTTTTTATAATTTAACTTAAAAATGAAGCCCGCAAAATTTTTTTTAACTTTAACAAATAACACAATACGTAAATGAACAAATCTCTCTCTATTTTTTTGGGGGCAATTAATGCCCCTTTCCCTAGGAACCTTTTAGCTTGGTTTTTCTTAAGGCGCTTCTTTTTAAAATTTACACCCCCTTCCGCAAACAAACTAAAAGGGGGATATTGAAAACCAGGTCGCCGACCTCACCGATAAGATCCTTAAAGCGCACAACAGCGCCTCTAAGCCAATCAACCCAGATCACAAACAATATATGTCGGGGAGGGAACCCCAAAACACTTTTTTCAAAAAGTAGAGCCCAGAAAAACCCGGCCCAAATTTACCCCTGCCCACAAGATAAACGCCCCACTCTTAACCCCTTTCAAAAAAAAAATACACAGAAAAGTAATAGCTTTCACAAACAAAACATGGGAGAACACTCTTAATTCCCTAAGTGACGAGGACGGCTCCCTATGGGGCATGTCCAAAGCCCTTAGGAAAAAGAGAACTCCTGTTTCCGCCCTTAAAGGCCCAAATAATATTGCACTTTCAGACTCTGACAAAGCGGAATACCTAGCATGCTCTCTCGAGACTCAATTTCAAGATAATGATATCACTAACGAAAACTCTGATAATCTTACAAACAGGATCGTCGAGAGCTATTTTCTTAACGAAAATAACCTGGATGATCCCCCTCTGACTCCTCCTAAGCCATCTGAACAACTAACCTACATTAAAAAGATTAAAATTAAGAAAAGTCTAGGGAGAGAGGCGATAACCAATAAAATGGTTAAAAACCTCACCCTGCCTGCCATTTTTCAACTGACTAACATCGTTCATAATTTTCTAATAACAGGGCATTTTCCAAATTCCTGGAAAACAGCTGTTATTATCCCAATTCTTAAATCAGGCAAGCCCCCCAGCCGTCCTGATTCTTATCGTCCAATAAGTCTGTGACGGCTCACACGTCCTTTCTGTAACATAACCTCTGGGTTCTTTGACGGCCAAGATTAATGGCAAATCTTTTCAACCAATCCAAAATTGAAATGAAAGTATAGATGCAAATAAGATAGCCTTTAAAGGACAGAAGTTTTAGTAAGCGGGATGGCAATTTAAAAAATTTCTGTTAGGAAAAGGTAGAATGTAATTTGACGGCTACCAAAAGGGAAACACGGATATCTAGCCATTACTACAAGGTGCATACTATTGCACACGAGCCCCAACAACCTATCAAGAGGTGTTTGAACCTTTGCTTGGAATTCAAGGTAGGAAAAATTATTTTCCAATTCTATATATTATTAGGATTGAGAGTAGGCGGATAATATAATTATTTAGATAAGTGATCCCAATTGCGCGATCCCATTTAGTTACGGCTACGTGTTTTGGTTTATTCTCATTTAAAATAAGTTTGTTCAATATATAAAAAAATTTTAAATTAAACTCTTAATAAAGTCATATTAAGAATTCTAAAATGTCTCTTCATTTTGAGAATCCCACACCTCTAATTCACGCTGACCCACAAAGATATGGTCGACAAAGATCGACCATATCACAAGTCTACTACCAATTTTAAGCAAACTCGCTGAGAAAATTATTGTCTCGAGACTCAATGATCATCTTCATACTAACAATATTCTTATTTCCGAACAGCATGGTTTCCGTGCCCTACTATCCACATCGCACCAGTTGCTCAGGGTAGTTGAGTACATCAAAACTGGATTTAAAGGTAAACGTTCGACCGGAGCCATTTTTCTAGATATCCAGAAGGCTTTCGATCGAGTATGGCCTGTGGGGACGCTGTATATAAGCTTATCCCGGGTTAATACTGTGACGTCTCGCGTCTTTCCGTTCATAACTCCTATGTTCTTTGGCGTACGATTAATGGCAAACCAACCCAATACCAAGAAGAGAAACGGATCGAATATGTAAATGAGATATACTATAAAGGATAGCGCGGGAAACCTAGATATATAGCAATAGCGATGCATAATATAGCGTAGCGGCTCAGAGATTGTAGTGTGGAATCAGTCTGAAATGCAAG
>BMAV01025022.1:0-14329 GCA_019973955.1 Trichonephila inaurata madagascariensis | reverse complement strand
GATTTTGAGCTGTAATGTATTTTTGAAAAATGATAATTGTAATTTAGTAGCAGTTACACGAAATCAGTCAAATAATTTTTTTTATTATGTAGTATTATAAATTTCAGGGCAATTGCATGGTGTTGCGTTATATTATGTTTTCGTCTAAGATTATATTTCCTCACAGAAATTGTGAATGGTTCCATTCACATTTCTTAAGGTTTAAATTATTAGAAATTTCAAGTGAAAAGTATGATTTACAAAAATTATCGAAGCATTTTTGTACTAATTTGTTTTTATTTATTTTTCTTTGCATTTTACAATTTCTAATTGGGAAATATATAGAAAGCTTACCGAGTATTTCCTATTCTAATTTCAAAATGATTTCATTAAAAATATTTGATTTCCTGATAACAATATGGAGAAATTTTTACTCTATGGATTTTCACAAAGAGGAATCCCTGGTTTAATTATTTTTAATGTATGTTTTTGACAATTTAGTTTTTTGAAAGTTGCACTAATTTCCATGAAAACTAAAAATATTATAAAATTAGTTTAAACATTTAAGAATATTGAAGAGATCCTATATTTTCCCCTTGTGCAATAAAGTATCTCATACATTATATTTTTTTATTATAATGTTTTGAAGAAAAAAAAGCAACTAATCTAAGTGGCAATACATCAGTTCATTTTCGCCCTTTGGACCATACTTTATATTTACAAAATAAGTATCTTACATCAATGTAAAAATCAATCATTAAAACCAAAATTCTTCTAATATCCACTTAAATTAGCAATGATTGTGAATACTTTCACTATGTAATCCCCCCCCCTTCTTTCTTTATTATCATTTTATTATTACATTCCAAAATATTTATATAATTAAGGCTGTTTTCGCCAAATGTACGAGAACCTGAATAAAACGCGGAACATGTTTTTAGACATAAATATATCTCATATTTCATGAAAATTTTGCTACATTGTAATTCCCACATCTATTGGCAATAAAACGTTTTTAAAATTTCAAAATATTCCATAAATAATCACTTTTTCGTTTTAACATATAAAGTGATAACTCATTTAGCATTACGCTATAGGAGAAAAAAATGCAAAACACTTTTTATACCAGTAAAAATGGATCAATTCAGATTAAATTGAATAATATGGTCAAATGGATGATTATCTATAGGATAGTGAAGCCAGAATATAAAATTAATGTTTTGGTTATTTTGTATCTGAAAAATATTCCAAATTCGGGTCCTATTCCTTAACACTGACCGAAGACAGACTTGAATATGATGAACGAAATGTATGTACCTATATGTTAGCATCATTAATGACCAATAATCTTTTTTTAAAAAATGTTTTATATTAAAATAATTTATAATAAAAGTAAGGTAACAAAAATAGATTTTTATTTAATTAAATGAAATTCAGGCGCAATGAAGAAGTGTTATTAATTGATATTAAATTATGTAAACTGCTAATAGACGAACATATTATGGAAAATTGCAATATGTTAACACTTCTGAATTTGTTGAAAAGTAAGAAATTGGACAGTATGTGAAAAACTAGAATTTCTGTTTCTTTGGAATATATGTATAGAATGTTGCATTTGTCTAGTATATTTCTTAGTTTTTTTTCTATGTTTGCATAATCTTTCATGCTTGTTTTCACTACTCATTTTCTTCAGTAGAAGTTGTAGTTTATCATTAATAAATTTAATGTTAAGTATTCTAGCATAACACTAAATAAATTAGTTCAATTAATGAGAACTAGAGGAACTAGAACTTGAGGATGGTTTTACTATTTCATGCTATTATACCCTCAAAAACTATTCTAAGAATCATTGTAAAATATTTGTTATGTTAGTGTTACAAAAGTTAAACAGCATAAAAATGTTATGCTTACATTTCCAGATTGAATAAACTATTTCAACGACATATTCTGTGATATGGTTATAAGAAACAAACACGAAAGGCAACAAAAGAAGTAACAGGAAAAAAAATTCCTTTTCATCAGAACACCAGATGATTACCGATTCAGTGAAGAACAAATCGTATCCTAAGACCATAGAAGCGAAAATAAACAATGGACTTATTCTGAAAGTTTTCAACTGAATGAATTTTCACTTTAAAATCATTCGTGCACAGCTCAAAAGTTCTTAGAAAAATAATAGAGAGCACGATTCACACACACAAATTCAAGGTGACAACAACAACAACAAAACAAAAAGGATGCACGCAACTAGTTTTTGTCTTTTATAACTTACAACTCAATTTATATTAGATCAGAAATCGGTTGTGTAATCTATGTGCTATCGAGGAAAGTTATTTCCTAGAATCCAATGTGAATCTAGTAACTTCAGAGAAATCACTGTGACACTGAAACAGATGACACCGATTCGAAGTATATTGATTGTCCGTCTTCCAATTTTCCTGGGAAACAAGGCTTAGGTACACTTTAGAATGAATTTGGAGTAACAGTGTTAGTAAGTTTCAAGGTCATTGGGAAACCAATATATATATATATATATATGTTTCGAAGTTAGGAAACCTAGTTATTGATTCTTCTGTCAATCATGTGAAGAGTTCAAATTAGGATTGCAGAAACAGTTGTTTGAAAAATCAATATTTAAGGCTAGGCATAATAACTTGAAGCTCTGTTCTGTTAATAATCAAAAAAACTTATTATAACTATGGCCAGATTTACATATATGTATATTACTTATTTCTATATAAGGACTTTTATCTTAAAAAAAAACATTCTTATTAATAAATTTTAATATTTATAGCTTTTTATCTTATTATAGGCATTAAATGAGAGTTTCTATGCAGTTTTCTTTTTTTCCTCCTTTCTTAAAAATTATTTGAAACGTTTAATATTCCGTTTAATTCACTATTATTTGATTTGTTCCATGAATCATTAATAAAAATTTTGTAACTATTTATAAATACTTACATTTCTTTTTTCATCCAACGATAGTTGAATATCATTTTGATTACATTTATTTCAAATTTAATTATTCAAAATTTATTTTAAATTATGCGAAGCGCATTTAAATACAGGGTGTCCTGGATTAAAGTATGCATAAGCTATGGCCTATTATTAAGGATCTACCCATTAGAATGTAACAAACTATTCATGCCGTGGATTGGGAATCCCCAGGAAATTTTTGGTCTAGTCCGATCGGTCGCATGTACTCGCATTATTCGGCAATAGCAAACAATACACTTGTTACATTGACTTCATTAGTAAAGATGCGGGTGCCAAAGCAAAAGGTACAGTGTGAACTTTGTTAGCGGAATTTAAATCAGTCACGCGTGTATAGCGACGTATTCGAACAGAATGAAATGCCGACCCTCCGACATCAAAATCTTTCCAACACGGAAAGAACTTTAAAAGAGACGGGAACTCTGGTATCTCAAACTGGCAAGTATCCTTTTCATGACAGAAAACACTGTTGATCATATGCGTTATTGATTTTGTAGGAGGCCTGATAAATCTATTAAGCAAGCTAGTTACAACATTCCATTCGGTTCGAATACGCCGCTGTACACGCGTGGCTGATTTAAATTCCGTTAACCTAAATGCGCACTGCATCTTTTGCTGTGGAGTCCGCATCTTTACAATGAAATCAGTGTAACAAGTTTCTGTCTACGATTGTCGAATAATGCGCGGAAATGCGGCTGATCGGGCTAGACCCGAAAAATCTCGAAGGGTTTTCCAATCCACGGATGAACTATTACATTCTGATGTGTAGTTCCGAAAAAAAATGCCATAACTTTTGGATATTGTATAACCCTGTATGTTATACATTTAGAAATATAGAGCTATTTGTTCTCTATTTTTACAAAAATTAAGTATTTTTTTCCATTTGGTTTTCCTTATAGGAATTTGTAATTGCATATACTTTGAAAATAATCAATTCATAGTTCCTAAGATTATTTTGGGTTAGTGAATCAAAAATGATGTAACTATTAAAGAAAGGGAAATGATGAATTAGCATACTTTCCTTTCATCATTTATCTGTGATAAATATGATACATAAGCAGAAATTAAAGTACTAAGATAAAATCGAATATTTAGATTTTGTACTTTCATGCATACAAATGTATTAATAATTGTTTTCCATAATTATCGTTGATTTGTATTTGTTATTATCGTAACAAATTGTTGCCCTGGAGCATCATTTCATGTTCTCCACACTATTCTAAAGAATTAAAGTTCCCATGCAATTGTTCTTTTGTTTCTTTTTTTCTGTATTGCATTTTGCTACACTTGTATTCTACATTTTATGCCCATGCATGGCTATCTCGCAAAGGTTTCTTACTTTTTTTCTTGTTTCTAAAATTTTTTTAAAGCAATGTAGTTTAATTTTATAAACGTAAGTCCCTTTTTTATTGAGTTCCTTTATGGTAAAATTGCATCATTTTATATTAAAAGTTATAAACACTTATTTCATATTCCTTTCTTAATTCAAGTAGCAATTTTTCACTGCAAAAAAGTGCTACCTCGAGCCCATAAGTGATTGCGTACTAATAACAAAAACTGTATTTTGATCAGAACTTGTCTTTTGAGTTTTATGATATCAGAAGGATATTTTCATGAACAAATTTTTTTAAAAAATGTGAGTTCACTATACATACATCTTTGTTAAAGCAGGTCATTGAAGATATTAGATTGATATTTTGAAATTAACAATGGCTGGGTAAAAAATTGGTATTTAAATTTCATCCCTCACTTTCATTCTGCTTCACTTTCAATGTCTATTCTAATATATTATTTCCTTTTATTTTCTCTTTAATGTTTGACTTTTGCCAATGAGTGTCCACCTTGAAAGAAATATATATTTACTAATTTTCTTTTGTAAATGGCGAAAAAGCTCGGTTCTGTTTCTGTATAAAATTATATAAAATTGATCATCATTTGCTGTTTATTCAAACTCAACTATTGCGTACAATCGTTTAAAATTGACCAATATTTTTTATAAATTAGTTATACTCTATTGAAGTTTTATTTCTATATAAAATATTATATTTATTATTTTAAAAGTTTTAAAAATGTTCTTTAAAGTAAGTTTTAAATACATTTTATGTATTTTTATCACACTAATTATACATGATAAATGAAAATATCTGATAAAATTTACTTACAAGTTGAATAAAATTCAGAAGTGTTTATAGTGGTTATATGCTTATTTAAAGAAATTTAATAAGACAAATAATTGTTTGTGACAGAATGAATTTAAATAATATTGAATATTGCAATGAGAAATACCTATTATGTGTCTTCTAACATTATTTAAAAGCAATCTAAATACCATAAAGCAAAGACTTGAAAATTTAATATAATGATAATTGTTTTTTTATGAACTTTTATGTCTGATATAATACAAAACAGAAAAAGAACTTTTGAAATATATAAAAAGAAAACACACACACACACACAAAAGTTGGTAGAAATCACACACTCACAATTGGATAGTTCCAGAAAATACAAATAAATGTACAATAAGTACTTCAATGATTTCAAATGCTTTTTTGTGTACTTCAGAAGGTATTTATTTAGGCTCACCAACATTATAGATCAATGACAATTAAAAAGTTATGCTGTCTAGACGATTGAAGATTGGTTCTGAGCATAAACAAATAAAGTCTAAGGACACAAAATTCAAATTGTATGAGATAATTGCACAGTAAACATGTATTGTACAGAAGTTTCTAATATAAATTTTTTAGAATACTGAACATTCAGTTTAAAACTTTTATGACATATTGTCTTGTTTCAATTAGCGACAAAAAAAAATTCACATTTATGTTGTAATAAATTTTCATAAGGAAAAATGAGTATTATTAATTTATACTTATTTATGAAATTGCAATTTGATCAGCGTTTCTCAAACTGTGGGGCGCGCCCTCTAAGGAGGTGGATTAACCCTATTTGGAGGACGCGAGGATATCGAAAAGTCGAAAATAAAATATTATTTAACAATGTTATTAATTATCTGAAAGGAAACAAAACAAAACACATTCTGACACAATAAAAAATAAAATACAAATTTGTACTGATGTAGAACACTTTTCAGTACTGCACAATGTATTTGATAATTAATTTAACAATACTAAGTTAAGAAGTTTAATAATTACCATTAACTCTATGGGTTTGTCATGTATGAAATTATACACAAAATTTAATATTTATCTTGACAATTTGTACGGTTTATAAGTAAAATCGTATTGTAGTTTTAGCGTCAAAGTACATTGTTATTGTATCAAGGGGGCGTGATGAAAATTATGATTGAAAGTTGGATCACAAATATTGAAAGTTTGAGAAGCACTGGATTTGATAATTAATATATAACATTTCTTAAAAATGTATTTCTGCAAGTCTAAAAGCCCTGTAAGCTTCTCTAATGGACTTTTGTGCGTTCTATTTATTAAAACGAGCCTTAGGAAAATGGCATGCAAGATCAAGAAAAGATTTTGGAAAATGGTTCAAAAAGAATGAAGTAAAATTGGCTTGAAAGTACTGGAAAAAGTTTACTTTCATGGAAAATTCGAGCTAGAACTATGGTTAAGAATCATGGCTACCAGATTGAAACAAACAGCAATAAAATATACAGCATTTATAGATAAAAATTAACTATCAAAATCTTTTCCATAAAGTACGAATGACTTTTTGTGTATTTAGCTTTGATATCTTTTATTGCTCTTATGGTGTTGCATTTTGAATAATCAGCGGTGTGTTTATAAAAGATTTCATGCCAAATATGCTCTCATTCCTTAAGCTATCCTTCTTTAGACCAAAATGAATCATAAGATCGTTGTAATAATTTAAATAATCAGTAAGCATCTGAAATATATAGTTTTCTAACATTTAAGGAAATCTACAATATGGGTTCTTTTAAAAAATCTTTTGAACTAAAATGTATGTCAATACGAGCAGCACATATTAGCTAAATTTATTGCTAAACATTCATGACTGATTCTTCTTTTTAAATCTCTCTGTGATATACAAACAAGGGGAATCACTCCAAGGGGGCATTGGTAAAATTCCCCTCCCCGAAATTTTGGGAATGGTCTACAAATAACTACGGCTGATACATATAACCGAGGTAGACTTTAACCCCAATGCCGAATCGTGATCCATCATTGATTTTTGCGCACAATTTGCCTTTCCCCCGTTCTCTGATCTGACGGGCTGAAATACTTTTCTGTCGATTCATCCGTTTGTCTTTCACCCACCCTATTCCCATTCGCCTTAATGAGGGTAAAATTTCATCAAGTAAGAGCACTGCATCTTCAAAAAGATAATCCACATTATCTGCAACTCATAATCTTTTTTTTAAACCCAATTTGGGAAACAAATTCGACAACATTTTTTTGATGATGACTGCTAAACTTCTAACACAAAACCCCGCAGAAAAAGAAAACTAAATTTCCCAATAGTTAAAAATATCTTCTTTTTTCTCTTTTTATACAGCAGTTTAGGTGGTTTTATCGCACGCGATTTGAGTTTTTAAAGCCTTAAAAAAGGGTATTCATGCATGGTGAAAATTTCCCTTTTTAAAAAGGGTTTATCCGTTTTAGATAATATTACATTTTATGTGTCAAAAGGGGATAACACATTAAAAGGGAAAAAAGATTAAGGCTTAGTGAAAAAAACATAGTTGAAAAAAAAGAAATATAAGCTTTTTTCATTTTAAAAAAATAAACTATTTGAAGAAAATCAAAAACTTTATATTTTAACTTATGTCGTCACATTGTTTTATACTTTTAATTATGCGTGCTATATACTAGTATTTTATTTAAAGTATTCTTGATATACAAAAACTTATAGTGAAAGAATGCATTTAATGATTTTCTTAAAAAGAATCATTAGAAATCACCATTTTATGATACGATTTTTTTTCTTATTCCTTTAACTTTTATTCACTTATGCACATAAAACTCACAAAGGTTTATTTAAATTTGTAATAATTTTTTATTTATTAAAGTGTGACAACTATAGCCCACACTTTGTCATTATTGAAATGACATTAATTGACGCTGTTTAACTTTTTTTTGTGTGTGGTAGATTCCTTCCAAAAGATGTGATAAAATAATTTGGTATACAGAAGATACATACACTTAAGCTTTTCAAAAACAATTTTTCCCCTTCATTACTAACCTCATTCTTTCCTTTGAGATCTCCCAAAAGGCATTGCGATATATCTTTCATTAAAGCTGCGGGGGGCTTTTTAAAAAAAACCTTTGACCAGGCTGCTCTGAATCGGGGAAAATATTACACAAAATATTCGGTTACCATGTGGCGTGGCAAAAATCCTTTTATTCGATCGAAGGCCTTTGTCACGATTAATTTACTTTCCCAAATTTCCCCAATCTCTTAATCCCGGGCATTATCTGCCTTCCATTTTAATATCAGGAAGGGTTTTCTGAAAAAAGGGGTTAAATATAAAAGAAAAAACATTTTACTCGGTTTTTGATTTTAAAGGCCAAAACTAAAAAGTTTTGATGTGGCTTGCGAATTTGAAATATCGGAATGATTAAAAAAAATATAGTTATGTTTGAGATGTCTCAGAATATGAGATTTTATATACTGAAAATTAGCATTTCTAAGGACATGGATAGGAATCTAAGATAGTGATAAGTATTTTTTGAGGGGCTTCATTACGAGGCATGATAAAATAAATTAAATTTGTTTTAATTAGTAAAATGTTATTATTTAATTAAAAATTTAAATTGTTTAATAAACATTAATTCCTATATTTTTCATATTTTGAAAAAAAGTGTTTCATATCAGTGTTTCTTTTGGCAAAATGTTTTGAAAACTGTGATAATTAAAACTGATAAAAATTAGTACTATTATCTATGATTAACGTTGATATTCTGAGCAATGATCACGTGACGATTCTATATCATTCGAATTGAAGCCCTAAACCTACCATTTTTTACGCACTTTTCCCTGTGATTCGGAGTACTCTGCTGTATTTAAGAATCGTAATGCCGTTCTTATTTTTGTTTAATAGAGATTCGTTGAAATCCAAGTTTCATTCTTTCGACCTTCCTTAACATAATGTCACTTTTACATAATCCACAAATGTGTAAGGTAATTCTATATGAGGAAAAGAATTCATACAAATTTTCAAACAAGATTTTTGGAATAAAATAAAGATGGATATTACCTAAATCAATCAAACATAAATGAGTAATGTGGTAATGTAAGGGGTATTTTCTGTAACTAGCAAAGTCAGAATATAATTTTAATATCGAAACTTGATTTATATCCGAAAATATTGTATGTATTGATTCTGTCAGTTCCTTAATATTGAAGAATATGCATTCATAGTCCTGTAATTTGAGCCCTATGAGAAACTCATTAAAACTTTACAAAAGATGAAACTTACCGGTAAATAAAACGGAACTTAGAGAGGAGAATCGACTAAATCATTAGAGAGAACTACAGTGGTAAGGCATGTTTTGTATTTCGATCATTTCGTTGCATGAGAGATTCTCGTTTATCGTGATCTTGAAAAATGCTTGTTTTTCATTAAATTTTTTTCAACTACTCCAAGGAATAGTAACCCGTATGTTAGACGTGTGGATAAATCAGAGTGCCACACCACTGGTTTTGACTCGAACTTTCTGGAAAATGTATTAATTATAAGTTCTAAGCGTGACACACACATACAAAACAAACAAAAAAAACCCCACGAGACTAAGTGTGTAGCTTGAAAAAATAAGGGAATTGGGAAACGCTGTTTTATTGACGTCATTCCACGCACCTCCTCTATCCATTTGGCCAGTTTCACCTTAATCGTTCACACCAGTTGGGACTACTGTTTCATTGAGAGAACACGTGAAACTGCATTCTACTGGGAAAATATCAAATCAACATCAATGTCAAATGAGCAACGAAAATATTTTAAATATTAACCGAAACTTATAGCAATGAGAATTTGTCTCGTGCACATGTATTTGAATGGTATAAGATGTTTTTAGGGGGAAGGTTAGTGTGGAAGATGATGAACCTGCTGGACACCCAAGGTCAGCGATTACAGACCAAAACGTAACCAAAATTCGTGATATGAGTGAGTTCCTACTCACATCAGAGTTAATTAACACTACAATATTGAGAAGTACTAAGAAAACTTCGTGAAATTAGGAAGAAAAGGCCAGAAGTGAAAGCGATAATGGCTGGCTGTTGCACCAAGACAATGCATCTGCTCATCTATCTTGTGACATCTCTCGCGTTCTTCTTCTAACATAACTCCTACGTTCTTTGACGGCCACGATTAATGTAAAAACTTTTCAACCCAATTCAAGAGGAAAAACAGAAGCAATAATACAAATAAAGACTATCCTTTAAAAGGATAGAAAGTTTAATGAGAAGGGATGGCAATCTTAGAGAAAGCTTAGTGTGGAGCAGTTGGAAGTGTGTTTAGACGGCCTACTCAGAATCACGAGACGCCCACCCTCGCTAATATTTACAAAGAGCAACTATTGTACACGAGCACATCCAGTCACCTAAAAGTATCAGAATCGTTGAGTCTTCCAACCAAGGTAGGAGGATTATATTCTGAACGCTAGTAAATTATTGAATTGAGATTAAGGAGGATCTAGTGGTTATATTGATAAGTGATCTAATTGCGCGATCTGACTTAGTTAAACGGCCGCACTTTGGTTTATTCTCACTTAATATAAGTTTGTTCGTTATATAATTTAAGTTAAATTCTTAATAAAAGTCATACTAAGAATTATAGAATGTCTCATCCTTCCACAATCCCACACCTCCCCAACTTACATAAGACCCCACGACATAGCTATCGACAGATGGCTATGTCACAATCTATCAAGCAGTTTTTGACCGGCAAAAATATATTACTGTGTGATGGGGGCGCTCTTTATTCACCTGATTTTGCCCCATGCGATTTTTTATTTCGTACAGTTAAATCTTGCTTAAAAGGGAATCCATTTTATCTCAATTTAGAGGTTCGAACAAAACGGAAAATCTCCTAAAGGGACTTCCAAGCCCCGGTTTTAGAACTGCTATCAGCAATAAAGAGAACCGAATGTAGAAATATTGTGAATGCTGAGGGGAAACACTGTGAAGGTGACCAATGTCACACAGAACTGATTCTGTAAGTTCAATGATTTATTGGAACAGTCTCGTTCTTTTTATGTGTGTCACTCCTCTTATATCTATTAATCTTGTAGAAAGGTGATAGTTTTTGTTTCATAAGAAGATAGTCCCATCCTCAAGAAGGAGAATTGAACTAAAATAAAATATACACTCTATAACAAAAACTGATGCACCAAAGAACAGAGTTGTCAAAAGTAGAGACAAAAATTTGTGGGATTGAAAGATCGCATTACAGAATAAAAATGATTAAAAATTTCACAAAATCGAATGACTTATTTCAGAGTTACATAGTTACAAGTAACGAGACTCAATAAGGTGTTGACCCACCTCTAGCCTGGATGCAAAAGCTGCCGCACGTGACGTGGAATAGAGTGATAGCATCTATGGTCTCCAATAGTATTTCTTGCTAAATTTGGTCCAATTGCGGGGCCGGTGTCAGCATTCCCTGGTAAGATGCAGTCACCTTTTCAACATATCCCAGACATGCTCGATTGGAGAAGGGGACCTAGCTAGCCAAGGAAGTGTTTGATAAGCTGTAAGAAAACGTGAGATATGTGGCTTGGCATTATCTTGCTGAAAAAGGGTACTGTAAAAGGAACGGTAGCAAAACAATTCTAAGAATGTCGTCAACATACCGATTTGTTGTAAGTGTGCCTCTAATGACGACCAAAGAGGTCCGGATACAAAAGCAATGGCGCACCTGACCATAACTCCTGGTAGAGGGCCTGTGGGGCGTGCAATATGAAAGCACGATGGGCACGCTGCCCTCGGCGTCTCCTGAAACGTCTTCGATGATCGTCAGGACACAGTTGGAATTGAGATTCGTTGCTAAACAATGTACGTCCCCAGTCAGTGTGATTTCAACCTGTGGTCGAGCCAAAGCACCACCGTAATCTGGCTCGACGGTGAATACTGAAGCGTTAGTGGCAGGTGGAGCAGCGATCGGTACGAGCGTAGATTTCACTCTATTTCCTGTCTGTGATTGGTCATATTAGACACTTGCTTGTGGGTTTCACGTCTGATGTTTGATAACGATGAATCAGGCCCTGTGACAGCTGATCCTGACGATCAATTTGTCCTCTGATCTGCTGTGGCCCTAAGATGAACCACTACCATCATGATGCTGAAATCTGCTACTATCCACCATTTTGCCAGCATCTTCAATGGTCGCACTTTTCGACGCTTATGACGAGCGACTCTCGGTTTGCCCTGACCTCCCTCTTTCAATCAATGACACGACCTCTTTCAAACTCTGACAGTTGCTTGTAATGAGCTCGAATCCTGCGGCGAGGTATTTTTTCAGTTTTTCAAAGGTATCCAAAATTGCAATGCAACAGAAATTTTCACCATCACATTGAGAATTGCTTCTTATAGACACCTGCTGAGTGCACAGTTCCGATGCGCTGTAGCTCCACTCAATTCATTCATTGGAATCAAATTTTAATCAATTTCTTGTTCGAGGTTCAAATAATATTTGCATACGAAGAAATTTCATTACAATCGGGCAGCTCCTTCTTGGTGCATCGTTTTTATTTGTTATAGAGTGTATTTCAAGCATTTTGAAGGTTTGAAGCAAAATGTCTTACAATTATCTTACAAAACAAAACATATCAAATTTAGTTTTTTTTTTCTGATATGAAACTTCAGTTATATTGCTTTAAAATTATTTTTCAATTTCGAAATTATTCTGATTCCAATACATTGAAAAGTACAAGAGCTTTTTACACAGAAATATTTGTTCTTATTATAACTAGTAATGGAATATTATTAAGCTTTATACATTCTGCTGCATTTGTTTCCTTAAAGATGAATTTTTACCTTTAAAGAATTCCATCATTAAAAGTTTTAAAAAATAATTCTGATAAGCAGATAAAAGCAATTTTCTTATTTACTATGAATGTTTGGGGGGATTATTCTCAACATACCTTTAAAAGTTAAATTCGGAATGGAAGGTCGTTGAACCGGTAATCCATTTAAAATTTTGCGGGGGAAGGGAATCGCTGAAGGGATTGAACAGAGCAACGCGAAAAATTCTTTTAAAAAAGAACTTCATACTTCGATGTAGATTAAAGTAATTGTCAAATGTAAACAAAAACTGCGTATGAATTACTAGGATCAATTTATTTGGAATTCTATGTGTGTAAAAGTGTACATGTAAATTGTAAAGTAATGCAGCATATAATTTTTTCCACTTTCTTTCTTTGGGTCTAGTTAATAATTAATATACACACTACCCTTAAAATATTTAAGAATCTTCTATATTAAGCAGAAAGTCCAAGCGTTTCTCCGTTGCGCTTAAAAATTGCTTTCGAAGTAGTATTTACATATTAAATACTTTCCTGAATCAAATACTCCAAATACTAATTAGTTTATTATGAAGTAAAACATTAAGTTCGTATTAAATTTAGTGTTCTATTTCCTGCAAATATTAGCTTTTTAAATATTATAAATATGTTACGAAAAGCCAAACGAACATGATCATTCTTGTATAACTTGACTTACATACGTTCGATCAACTAAGCAATATCCTAAAACATGTATTTCATTATGTTCCTCCATAAACGAGATTTTCAACATTCTCTATATTAATAAAAAGAAATAATTACTATCCTATGTCTGAGTAACGCTTTGCTATGTAGGATGAATGAAACCGTACACAAAAATAAATTCCAAATTATAAATAGACCGATTCTATTTAATCTATTCCTGCATCATTCTCAACGGCATTCTTTTATGATAGCATTTTTCCCGAACGACATTTTATGAGTCTGGCTGATTTAATTACCAAAAGCGTTGTTGCGTTTGAGTGAAAGAAAATACTTCGAATCCATAAAATAACTTTGTCTGGTGAAATAAATATAGAATTCCCAAATTTAATTATGTTTTCTCGATTTCGAATGAAAATCGGCAATTAATATTTTACATCCCGAGTGAATTCTTGTATAAGTGACAGTTTTAATTTAGAAGCATAGGTTCAACTAATTAACGTATCAGATAAAACAGAGCGTGATAAACTTATTTTCAGTTACTTTTTACAAAAATCATTTTAAATTCACATTTAGAGAACGAATTCAGAAAAATAAGTAATTTGTTTCATTCTTATATATTGAATCAACAATATTGAATCTGAAGAGTAACCCAAGTTTCAAAGATTTAAAAATAGATTCATTTTTATTTGAATCAAACCAAAAACAAGCTTTTTTAA
>BMAV01025020.1:0-30481 GCA_019973955.1 Trichonephila inaurata madagascariensis | reverse complement strand
ATATACGTATTTTAGAAGTACGATCTTTCTATGCCCCCGCTATCCACAAATTATTCCGGGGCTTTTGGGGCAAAAAAAAGGACTTTCCCAGTGTATGCAATGATTTATTTAAAACCGGGAGGTTTTTTTTCTTCCGTTCCATTTCCCCCCCACCTCAATACATCACATACGTGCGCCTACTGGAAAACGGAGGAGGGGACGAACCCGGTTACTTTTAGTCCTCAGTTCTAGGATTATTTATCAACCTTACAAATTATCAAGATAAGTGTTAATGTTTGTATATATATATATATATATTGACACGCCCATGGGGTCACTGGTAATATTTAAACGTTCTTAACTTAGATTGTTAAATTAATTATAAAATACATTGTGCAGTATTGATGCTTTTATAAGTGTATTATATCAGTGTAAATGTTAATTTTATTTTTTATTTGTCAGAATATATTTTATTTGTTTGCTTTCAGGAAATTCATAATTTTTTATATAATCTTTTGGTCTCGAATTTGCAATATGCTTGCGTCCCTCTCGAAGAGTTATCACGCCCCCTAGGGGGCCCGCCCCACAGTTTGAAAAAATCTCTGTTCTAATAATTTTTGCGATTTCTTAAAAGAATCCAGCTGCATTTTTTCCCTCTTCGTTTTAGACGACTCAGTAGACTAGTAATATGGTCACAAAAAATCATTATCTGCGTGTCATGAGCTTGAGCCTAACACCGTTGAAGACCCACCAAGTACAAGGCACCCGACGTTAAATCTGGCGTGTTTCAATGTACTCTCGTGGGTGTAGTTTTAAGCTCGGAGAGGAGTCTCATCCTCATCAGTCGTTCGTGTCAGAGTTATTCGCCAATAGCCTTCAAGGAATTTCTTAGCTAGTACTTGCTTTAAATACTTTCACATTTACAAAAAAAATTTGCAAATCTTTTCCCCGAATACATTTTTTGCTTGACGGAAAACACCCCAAGAAAACACAAAAAGCAACCAAGGGGGAAATTAAGGGATTTCCCGAAGTGATTTTAAAGAGATAAAAGTAATTTTTTGAATTTTGGTATTTTGATTAGAATAATTAAGTTTTAAGGACATTTGAAAAACAAATTATTTAAAAAAAATATTTCGGAAAAAATTTAAATTAGAATAATTTTTTTTCAAATGTTTTCCTTGTGAAAAAAAGCTTCTATTTTAATTATATTTTTTCCCGCATATATCAGACCTTGTCGGACTCCCCATAGTTTTTGAATTATATAACTTAGAATGGTTTATCGATATTTTTTCAACAACAAAGGGGAAAAAAAGTTTAAAAAAAAAAAGCAAAAAAATTTTTTAAATTTGGGGGTAACTTTGAAAAAAATGTGAATTTTTCAAACTTTTTAGTTGAGCCCTGTAGAGATGTTGAGCGATGTAAGGCAAAATATTATTATAAAGAAGTTTTTTTCAAAAAGGAGAACATTTGAAAAAAAAAATTCTAAATTAATTTTTTCCGAAATATTTTTTTAAATATTTTTTAAAATTTTTTTTCAAAATGTCCTTAAAAAAATGTTATGATGTATTCTAATCAAGTGACACTAAATATCTGAAATTTTCCATTTATGCGTTTTAAATCAAATTCCGAACGTAGTCGGATACCTTAAAGAAAGAATCAAAATACAGAATCATAAGAACCTGTAGAAAGACATCTAGATTGCAGTTTTTGTAACCGATCTTTGTCCCTCCAGTATTTATCGTAGATGTTTTCAGAGATAGCAGGATAAATCCTCCAATGCTCAGGATTCATCAGGAAATTCTCCAGACACAAAACACTGTATTAAACATAGTTTCAAGTGGTTTATAAACTTCAGTCTATGTAGATGATTCACAAGATAGTCGTACCTTGTTTTCAGCCTGAAGGAGGCAAACGCATGCCTTCTTGTGGGACTTGGAATATCATTCAACCTTTCTTTTCAAGACATTATAAATTTATTTACTTTAATAATTTTCATCGATCTTTTTCCCTCTATTTTAAAATTACTCTGCTTATAGATGAGTATGGTATTCCTCTCTGAAAGGATTGTAAGACACCAGCGTGTTTTTTAAATAGAAAAAAATCAGCCCTTTCATTTCCGTAAATATGATACCATTGTAAAACAATATTCTTTTTTAAAGTCAAAAGCAATACAAGATTCTCTTTACAGTTTTTAACTCTAAGAACGTTTGATAAAAACCCCAGATGGTATAGCAGAAAAAAGTAAGAAAATATAACCACACTGAGAAGCAACCTTTCTTGACAACACTTGTTCAGTAGTCGTTCTGTTGTTCAGTAGTCGTAGCTTCTACTTCACCTTCAAATAGAGCTGAGTTTGGACCTAAGTTTAGATAAAATGAAAATAGCTCTGAAAAAATCTCAGTGCATGCATTTCCATCCTGATCCAATCGTGAACCATCACTGCAAACAAGAAGGCAATCAGGCTGAGAATATCTGGTATTTATAGTTTCTGAAGCTATGGCACGCTCAAAATTAAGCATATAAAAATAGAATATATATATATATATGTATATATACAGTAGGACATCAATTTAACGAATACATCAGGACTGAACGTTTTATTCATTAAATCAGGGTCTTTCGTAATATCGGGGTCCAAAAACACACAAATGTTTTGCACTTATCTTTTGAAAATTTCCAAAAAGATACTACACAAAAATATCCATAGTTAAATATTACACACTTTTTATTTAGCAGCTAAAAATACTGTTGGCGAATTATTAAGCACTAGTTAGTTGTAAAATTTAAAATATTGACTAACAGATGTTTGATCCTCTTTCCCTGATTCGAAAGAGTTATTTTTGAATTTATGCAGAGTATAACACACGACGTGTCCATTGCATCCTGCTGCATGAGGTATGTTTTCACAGTTTCCAATCAATGTAAAACATTAGAAAATGCAACAGTTTTGGTAAGAGCTTCATTATCAATTTCTGCATAAAAGTCGGCCATGTGATTTCCGACAATCTACCTTGCTTTACAAATTTTCAAAAACAAAATTTTATTCAAAACCGTATGTATAATAAACATCACTTTTCTCAAGAGAGCAAATGGTAAAATTTCCTTAACTGTCCCCTGCGTTGTGGAATGGGATGAAGTGAAGGAATTTCCTGCTTTATTCATAACTCACGTGGTGGAATACACACATGACTCATCTACACTTGTGAAGTCTAATAAATGATGTACCCTTCGCTGTCAAAATTTGTTTTAAATAAGAAATGTGTTTTCCTGTTCTGGGCAAAACTTAGGTTATTTGAAAAGAATTCCAATTTTTTCTAATCCAAACTAATAAAAAACACTGTGTATTTCGGCTCCGATGTGTATAACTGGAGTTTACTCCAGTTGGGTCTTCTGATTATATAGTTGGAAAACAGGGTAAATAAACGTATCCATATAATACTGAAACATGTTGGAAGGGGAAAGGTTCGTTCTGTGGGTACCTTCGTTCCGAACGCAATACGAACCAATCCGCCAAAACGACGTCGACGCGTGGTGGTCAGTTCATATGTTTCCCCCAGTGTTCGGGGAATAGGCGAACAACGATACCATATTCGTGGCGAGTATGTAAAGCAGTTGCGTCACTTGGTGGGTTGCGTCATTCATGCGAGACGGCTTTGAGAATTGCGTCATTTGGTGAGACGACTTTGATTGCGTCATTTGTTAGGAGACTTTGATTGCGTCATTTGTGTGAGACGACTTTTGAGAAGCGTCAATGTTTGACGGCTTAGTTGCTTGTCGGTGGATGGTGGCGCCACGACGCGGCGCGTGAAGGGTGGGTTCCTTTGCACGGCCAGGGTCACCAATGAAGGAGGAAAGGTTTGTTCTGGGTACCTTCCGTTCCGAACGCAAGTACGTAACCAATCACAAAACGATCGTCAGCGTGTGATGTTGGTACTAGTTCATATAGATATCCACGCCACATATGTACATTTTATTTATTCTTTTTACCTGCATGTTTTACTGTATTTGATAAAATAGCATCCATGTTGATTTTACTTAAATATATGATGAGTACAGGGTACATTGCATTAAGAAAGGTTAGATTCGCTACTATTAATACAGCGATTCTCGAAAACACGGTGCCTCAGGAATCAATTTAAACGCTACATATATATGTTACAGCCTTAACCTTCGTGTAGATATGTTTATAATAACAGTATTTCGCTGATTTAATTTAAAATTTTGAGTATTTTTGAAGAAATCGCAAAAAAAAAAGAGTTTTCGAACTTTCATATTTTAAATCACTGCTTTTAGAAACAAAATGTAGAACTTTTAGAACAGAACTTCGATGGTAGGTGGTAAGAAATTCATTACAGAACGATTGAAAAATTATTCTCATAAAAACGCATGGATATAGTAAAACTCAATTTAGGAATAAATCCGTATGAAACCGCAAAAATTTCGTTGTTTTGTAAAAATTATACCGTATCGTGGGGAAATAGGAGTGTGCTGGAATCTATAGTTATTTTTTTTTTGTGTTTTAGGTAAGAAAAAAACGGTCAATTTTTTAAAGAAGAAAAAATACACTGAATTGTGTGCAGAAACTTAAAGCAACAATGTAAAAATTTAGCAGATCGTGTGAAATTTGCAGAAAGGAGGTCCTGGAATCCAGTAGAGGGAACACGTGAAGTCGGTAGAAACGTCGTGCGTAATGCAAGGGCGTAAAATAAGGAACAAAACGTCAGAAGCGATGTGAGCGTACGCAAAACGCGCGGTATTGATGTCGGCTTTGCCGCGCTGTAACTCAACAGTAAGAGATAAATGGGGCGGGAGACACCTGTTCACCATATTCTCTGCAAGTGCCAGTGGAGTCAGTTCGTGAAGCATATGGCTAGAAGAAATCATCACGGATGACTTTACGCGTGGAAGAATGATCCAGAGAGCTGGAGGAGGGAGGTGCGCACCATGCCAGATCGCACGGCGCAGGTTCAGGACTCACCAAAAGTCGTTTGCGCGCGCGCTTGGAAGCGTTCCCCGGCTCCCACGGGTACAGCTGTTAGAAGGTGAATTATTGGCCGCCGAGGACGACTACTGCAGGGGATGACCGATATATATATACAAAAGGCGAAAAAACAGCAGTTAGCAAAGCGCCATTAACCAGAAACTCTGTGCAGCAACAGGTAGACAAGTCTTGGCGGTTTACTGGCGGCGGGCCGCCTTCACAAAGGGGGCCTGTTCTTAACGTACCGAACTGCTGCCTCCGTTGAAGATGACACGAAGTGCCGTTTACAGTGGGACAGGAAACGCACTAAAACTGGACCGGCGGTCGGCTAGATCGTGTTCTCTTTGCCGGATAGGAGTCGGTTTCGAGTACCAGAAGCGGGATCTCCCTGGCGTTTTGGGGCCGGAGATCCGGGACCCGTTTTTATCCCAGCCAGCATCAAGAGAACATCGTTACGGTCGGTCCTGGAACTGTCTAGGGTTGGCGCATTATGCTGGACGGCGGGCTGGGAAACTTCCGACAAGGCGGGGAACCTGGCAGCAGGGGATCTTCTGTATGAGGGGCGCTGTACCTATGCCATCTTTTAGGGTGCCGTACCCAGACTTCATCTTTATGGATGACAATGCACTGCCACATCGCACTCTTGCTGTTGAGGAGCTGCTGGAAAGTGAAGATATCACTCGAATGGATTGGCCAGCGTGCTGAGATTTCATCCCCATCGGGCTGTGTGTGGGATGCTTTGGGGAACGTATTGCCGCGCTCACATCATCGGGTACGGCTCGCAACTCGGCGATGTTGATTGAGATAGGCACTCCTGCCGCCTCAAAATCAGGCTGCCAACTGGTTCTGAGGTATGCGGAACGGTGTAAAAAGCAACCCGTGACCGCGGTAAGGGGAGGGAGCATATACCATATTAAGAACATCTGCTTGTTGTTCTTCCTGTTGAATGAGCAATCATTAAGTGCGGTACTATGCGTTCGTAAAAGCTTGTTTTTGTTTGATTCCACTTACCATGCCGTTGGCATTTTCTTTTTCAGCACATAAGTAGCTTTCCGATAAATACGGCGCAAATTACCTCATTTCAGAATTTCGTAAATACCGATGAATTTTTCGTGAGATTTGGCAATAAACCCACCTATTTCCTTCATTTTGCACCACCCGGTGATTCAGCCGCATTTGTTAACGCTTGTAAAATTTCACCCTTCATATTTTTAAACGCCGTAGCGCATATGAAAGGGCGTTATTAAGGAGTAAAAGAGCTCAAAGGTATTCTGTGGTTGAAATAATTCATTAATTCGGGTTTTATTATTCGCTAAATAGTTTTTAACTTCGTGCCATTTGGGGCAATTCCAATTAAATCGTGAAATTCGTTAAGCCAAGGGGTTTGTCCAAATCGTGTCGAGCTATATATTTGCAAGTTTTTAAGTCAACACCAAGCTTTTTAAAAGCAGGAACATTCAGCAACCAATCTTTTACGTGCAATGCTGAGAAAAAGGACGCCAAGTGACGCCTAAATGAATTTTCCACATATAACCAGGACTCTAAAATATCCTTTTTAATAATGTGTTATACTTGAAAGTTAAGGATAACATAAAGGACTATAAAGATTAATGATCTGGGATTAGAAGTTGTTTGTACTGGCCCCGGCCTGTGCTTTGATTTTGCGCATGCCAGCGCAATTCCCGATGTCGCCGCCGCTAAAAGTTGTGAAAATAAAGATACTAATCCACAAGGACGCTATGAGTGATTGATCATAGGGCGTATTTAAGCTATCGACTGAGTGAGCCACAACGATTGAAGGTGAAAATACGAGGCCGGACATATTATTGAGGGGAACTGTACCATATAATTGGACACAATTTTTGCAGGTAGCGGCAGAAATTTCGCGTAAAAAGCATACCAAACGATGCGAAGATGAAGTTGGGCCGGTGTCCAATGAATGAATGAGTGTAGAAAGCTGGCCGCATCGGAACTGCACCAGTCAGCAATTCGCTCGCCGAGCAATTCCTCCATCTGCGGTGATCAAAATTTTGTTGCATTGTGATTTAGGATGGCATCTTTCAACGACTGGAAAATGACTTCGCAGGAATTTCAAAGAAGCTCATTACGGCAACTGTTTGAGTTTGAAAGGGTGTACCAACCGCTACCTATCCACCGCACCTGAACACTTTCGAGCCAGCTTACAGGTGGTTCGCTCCGCGATCAGGGTGATCGTGATGACTGGAGACGTTTGGTGTTTAGCGAGGAATCCGTTTTCAACTTGTGTCTGACGATCATCGAGGCGTGTCTGCGGAGACGCCCGGGAGCAGATGCCGATCCTCACTTTCACTATTTACCGCACTTTGCCACACCCCAGGCCCCTAAACCGGGACTTTCAGCCACTTTGGGTGCCATTTTTTGGCGGAACCGCCGGACGCGTCAAGTAAGAGACAATTTGCAGCACGGCGGTACTTCGACGGCATTCTGAGAACTGTTGCGCTGATTTACTTTTGTTACCGGCGCTGGCCACTTCGGCAGATATGCCAGAACCGCTACAGCACGTATTACTATGAACTGTCTTACAACGGCAATGGCTGGCAGTACGATTGCGGCAGATCCGCGCCGAATATCTCCTGCCGATCGCCAACATATCACGGGTCGCTGGTGAATGAACTCACAAAACCGATGAATTAAGGCACCCAGCAATTGAACATTTGGCGAAAACACGGGGGCCACATAGAGTTAGCGCGCCAACATCGATGGCAGCGCATCAAAGTTCCAGGAATAAACATACATTGGAGAAGCTCGATTAACCAAACTCAAAATAAACAAATTCATTTTCACAATTTAATCATTTTCTGGCTCTGCATAATATTTTCGGTACACTTCAATTTACATCTCCCTCCACTGGAATTTCGTTCTGCTTGGTTATGGAGTGTATTTCAAATCACAGGCAATTTAATGTACATCAGTTCTCTATTCGGTTTCTTGTGGACATAGTGAAACCACTATTCTACAACCAATTAAAGCCCTGAAGTTCTCGGTGAAAATCACATCATTTTTCTTTTATGAAAAATAAATCTCTCCACAAAAATAAATTTAATATGTTATAAATCAAAATTCTTTTAATTAACTAAAATCTTCCAAAAATAGCAGAAGTCATTTAAGCTGAAACCAAAGTTGTAAATATAGAACAGGCTACCGCGGTATCTTAAAACTCTCCATCTCCAGAGTCCCTGCGATAACTTTCTCTCCATACCGTTTTGCGCGACCATCTCGCTTCAGAAAATAAAATAATACCGAGTTCTCTAGATGCGCACCTCTCATTGCGGCTGGGCAGATGCCCATCAGAGTACCGCCAGGTTAGAGTCATGACCAGAGGTAAAGTCGCTAGCCGGGTGCATTGGGGAAGCAGTATTAAGTTAATGCATTGCGCAGTTATGGGTCTATAAATGCGTTTAATCTCGACTTAACAGCGGTGAGCATGGTATACCGAGAGTGAATTTAGCATTCCACACCGGTAAAATACATGATTAGCCGAAGGGTTCATTGAATTGGGCCAGCTTTATATATGTAATTTATATTTACCAGGCTGTATAGTATTACATTTAAAAGATAAAACAATGGCTCTATAATAGTACACAGCTGGTCACCTGTGACAGATTAATAGCGGAGTGTTATATGGTTACAAATGATAAAATTGCCACTTTTAAAGTCGCTTTGAAATAAGGTCCTTACACTAACTCCCATAATGTTAAAAAATGAGTTTAATTTAAAGTAGTATTTTCGAAAAATATCCATTTTGACCATTTAAATTTCGAAATTACAATTAGTTGAAAAGGTATTAATTAAAAGGTTACGTAGGAAAAATAGGTTTCAGCACAAATACTTTGGGATAAATTACATTTACAGCGTACATTTTCTTTGAAATTAAAATTAAACAATTCGAATCTCTTACACATTATTTAAAAGAAATGAGGCTTCAAAAAAGTGTAAAATGTTTAAAATACAATCATAATTGCAAAAAATTATAAACATGAAAAAAAATGGCTGCAGCAGAAAATATCAATTAAAAATACTCTGTGCGGTGTTTTCTAAATACTTCGGTTCTAAATTACTTCAGCAATAAAGATTTACAGTTTTATAAAATTAAGTAAATCTAACACATTACACTGCTGACTGGCACTTTACATATAAATGAGAACAAATAAACCCTCAATAGCAAGGAATGAAACTCCAATTTTTACTTTTAAAAAAAATAGAAACGAAATACTATTTTTGAAATAAAATTAAATTTTAATTTTATAAAAATAAAACAAATTTTTAATTTTATAAAAATAAAACAAATTTTTAATTTTTTAAAAATAAAACAAATTTTTAAATTTTTAAAAAAAAATTGTGTTTTCAAATATTACTATACCATAAAATAAAGGATGTATAATTTCTTAAATATAAAGTAGGTTTAAAAGACATGGATGTTTTTATAAATTTCTACGAAAATGTTACTTCACATCAAATCATATTATTTTTAGAAAATAACATGCACCAACCACACAAATTTACATGATATTTATTACAGAAATGTTTTCTTATTTTTCTATGCTTATAATTTTAAAATTATGATTATATTTTAAACGGATTTATTACACACGGAAGCTATAATCCGTTGTATATAATGTGTATTAAAAATTCAAAATTATTTAATTTTTGTCACAAAATATATATTTGAAAACTGTTCCTGTGCAAAAGCCCTCGAGACAAAATTAACACTCAGAACTTCTTAACGCGAAGCTAGAAAAAATTGAACTTACTTCTCGTGCGAGATTCAATTTGTTTTCAACTTTTCAACGCACAAGTTAAGCTAAAACGGAATGTTGTAACCTGTAAAATTATGAAGAGCGCATTTATTTTGAAAGTTTTTAACCGCCACTTTTTTATATGTAAAACTACTTTTGTAAAGATGGCACCACTTTCGAGTATAAAATTCGAGAAAAAATACCAAAATCACACACAATATATGCATAATTGCAGTTACCTACCCTAAAATTCCCATGAGGTTTGAATAACTGTAACATGTGGGAGAAGAACAACATTCAGAGTCTGTGAGCAAAATCTATTCCATTTTAGTAGTGAAACAATGATCAGTTCATAAAAATTTCTTCCCTTACATAAAGCTTTTACACTCATGGTGGCAAAAGATACTGAAAAGAAGCCGCTGAAAGAAAAATCTTTATTTGCCAATTTAAAATGTTTGAAAACTGTTTTACCATTCAAAATCAAAAGGAATTTACATTTTATTTTGTTTTTCTGTATATAAGTGAGTATTTTTCATGAAAAAGATGAAAATTCAGTAACATTTAACAATTCCCCTACAGAGAAATTGTTTAATATTTTATATAAAATAATAGAAGACTTGGTGCATTAAATTTTCATAAACAAGAATTTGGAAAACGAAGCCTGAAAATATGAAAATAAACTGTGATAATGTGTTTTTTATCGATTATTCTTTTTTATTCAAGTATGTTTTGTATTCATTCATTAAAATTAATTATTCATAATAAAATCGATTCATTCAATGTTTCGAGTGGGATAAAATTATAATGGTTTTGTAAATTTTAATTACAATGGGGAATTCAAGAAGGAATCTGACCAACTAGAAATGAAGAGGAAAAAAGGGATTTAACTGAGACACAGCAGCATACATTTAAACAGAGGAAAATTTCAAGTCTGACCATCTAGAAATTTGCAGGAAAATAGAAGGCCAGGAATGGCACCGAAATACATGAAATCCCTCCGTAATTTTACTTGCCCTCCCCAGAAGTGCTGGCATTAGGAAGGAAGGAAGGTACTTTCGTAAGGGTTACATTTATACCCCGCTCTCCGGAGAACTATGCAACTCTGCGGGTTTAAGCAGGAAAGCAGGAATCAGAGGGCATTTCAAGGGCAAATTTTCAACTGAGGCGGTATGCCATGTCCACCGAAACTCTACACACTCAGGAGTGGAAAGAAATTTTTCATGATCAAAGGGTGCACCTTCCTTTTCCTGAATAGTGATATTATAAATTCACGTGAGCATTTTTAAGATTCGAGATCATATGTAGTTTTCAAAATATTCATAAGAGATATCTGGAAAAACTTTAAAATGAGAAAATCATGTACTTTTTAATACATAATTTTTAATCTGTAAACTACTTTGTGTCAAAATAAATATAATTAATGTAATGTAAACTGTATTATTAATGTATTTTAAATATTATGTAGCATTTATATTGTAAAATTTTCAATTATTAACTCGGTTGAGATTTTCAAAAAAATAATTTTACTTTGGTAATTTGTAATTTTTAATTGAGAAAATACCGGTTTTAAAATAACCCTTTTACCTTTCCATCATGCATACCTTCCGCTATGTCAGTTACTCAAAAATGCTTATAATTTGATTCAAGTAAAAATTTAATTACCCTTAGATGCAGAAAGAACCCTTAAGTTTATTTTCAATAAAATTTAAAAATCATTTTTTCCGCAATTTGGTGAAATAACTCGAAAAGGCATAAATATAACACGTCCTGAAGGAAGTAATAATTGAAGATCAAGTAAATATGGATATGCCTGGGTGCTATACGCTTAACTAAAGTTTGCAATAAGTATACCCAGGGATATACGATATATAATTGTTTGCTGTTGTACATTTTTGTAATACCCGTATTCCTGGAATTTAAATATCCTGGTTTCGTGTACTAAGATTTTTAGGTGTCTCCCCTATATGTTCAGAGAGATTGCCAACTTAGTAAAATAATACGTTTTGTTTTCGCAGCCCTCCTAGCCGGATGAAATTCAATTCAGATTGTGAATATAAATTGCATCATGAAATCAACGAAAATGATAAAAATATAATCCGCATCATCATCTAAAGCGAGCCAAAATATTCATACAGCTCCGGGTGATACTGCACACGGCCAGGATCAATGATGCAGGCGTTCGAATCGTGACCAACAAAGTTTAAGCCGTTTATATGAAAAGTGGGTAATATTTCGACTCTTTTCATTGATTTGGTTTGTTATTCACTTGGTAACCCATTTGCATATCATACCGGTTTACATCATTTTCAATTAAATTTCCATATACCCATACTCATAAATAATAACCCATATTAATGAGACAAAGAATAACAAAAAGAACACAAAGAATCGCCATCCATAATAGCTAGGTTAGAAGTTTCTTCATTTATAAAGAGAATATCGCGCATTTTTAAAAGTATATCACTTTGCAGCCACTGGCAGCACCACCAACTAAGCGTAATTACACCCCTGAAACGTTTTCGAACTTGCAGCTGAAAGTAATTACACGTATTGCGTTTCCGGCTTAGCCAGGCAAAGTATAATTGATGCGTTATGTTTTTAAGAATCACCATTTCAAAATTTTTAATAGCATACAGACTGAATAGTGATAATTTTTGTGTGATTTTAAAATAAATTACCTTTACTTTTTTTTGTGATTTAACAACTGTTAAAATGTATAAGGACACAGTGTTTTTGTGGTGTTACATCTATAGTATTGCTTCGAGCTCAAAACAATATGAAACACCTGTGTTTTCCTTTCTTTTCTATCATTTCTACTCATGAGTATTAAAATCGGTATCGGTAATTCGAGACCAAAATGCCGGGTATACCAGAGTATTCAGAACTTTGGTTTGAATCAATTGCCGTCATAATGAAACATCGGAAAAAGTTGCATATTTGTCTAATGATTCGGGAGACCACTTAGCGGTGCGACAATTTCGAAGATATGTATCGGTAATAATTAAATGATATGATGGTGAGAATATATTTCTAACTGAATGGAAAGCAGATTTTAAATCATAATTTGTTAGATTCCAGTCCCCTCTTTCAAACTCTATCTGAGTAAACACTGTTCAATATATGCAAATATATGATTTTCGATCCGTTTCCTCTCAAGACGAAATATCTGTAGTGACGAAGTTGAAAGCGCTAGAACGAAGAGAACCATCATTCAATAATCAGATACAAAAGGTAAGGAATTATACTCAGGAAAGATCTATTTTTGGAGAAAGTAGATTCGATATCGGGTACACCGTTTTACTCACAACCAAAAAGAAACTGAAACAAGATGATATCGCGCATTCTGGCTCACTTTGAAAAAGGCTATATTTTTATCTACAGATTTTGTATGTATCATATCCGATAAAAGTAGAGTTACCAGAGTTAGCAGAGATTCAATTTTTGCAGATGAGTTAGCCAGTACAGATACTTCCATTTAATTATATGGCCATATTTTGAGGTAATCAATTCAAACTTCAGATTCAAATTATTTCTAAATAAATTCGTACCACTTCATAGGCAGTGGTTTTATAAACTGTAGGGAAAAGCGCCCCTTGGTAAGAACCCAGTAATCCTATGTTAGGAGGACACCGGCATGTCGAAAATCTAAAATAAAGAGATCATTCATAAAAGAAATTTTAGGTACTAAAGGAGCGGGCAGGGCCGTTGCATGAAAAACGATACGCTGCTATGAATATTCGGAAGTTGCACAAATATAGCGCGATGAATTAAAGTTATCTATACTAAATTAAGAACAAGTTTAAATAGTATTAGAGTTGGGAGAATGGTGATAGTATACACGAAATACTTTTGGTTCCCAATGCAGAAAATTCACATCATCTATCTGCGCAAAATTCAATGAGTGGTTTATTACTAAACAGCCGCTTTTTGATTTCGACAGTGCTTACCTCGAAACTTGAGAAGATTTTAACTGCTTCCGTAGTTGGATATATAATCAAGGTACATATTTGCTTGAAGTAACTATTTAATTAAAATTATTTTTTGCAAGTCGTTTCCAAATTTTAAAAAATTAAAGGGAAAGTAACATGATATACCGCCCGGACCATATATCCTCTCGCCATATACTCCATATATATATCATATCTATATATATATATATATATCATATATCCATCCATTGCCAAATGTAACATATAATTCGAACCTGACCAGTATTTTCAATGTCTTTTTAATATAGATTTTCTTTTTGGAATTTTATTTACACATTTTGCGGTAATATTTTTTTTTTTATACGGTGTATACGGAGATTTCAATTGGCACTACGATGGCTTTAACTTTCCAACCAAATATTTTCTATCTATTTACCAGTGGTCCTAACGGGGAATCGACCCAGGACCCCCTCTCGAAGTCGGGGTTTTACGCTTTTCTATTCTATGAAGTCGAAAATTTAAAATACGTATTTTAAGCAGGCATCCAGGCCTTGGGCCTAAGTCCACCATGCGGGGTGGTACGTAACCTTCACTAAGTGTTACGACATTTCAAGGAACGCTATATGCTCATTTGTTATAAAGCAGAATCTCCCAGAGCAGTACTTCGGTGCACCTGTCGGCGCTTTAAAGCAACCGCGCTTGATTGAGGGCAAAACTTTCGTATTGATGACCTAATCAATAAATTTTGAGTAAATTAGCGAAAACGGACAAGAGGTCGAGACTCTTTAGGAGCAGATAAAAACCTGTGCAGGTCCAGATTTCAACAAGGTGGAAAACCATTTTAGCAAAAATGAAATTACCAGTTAAGAAATGGTATGAAATTCAAGGGCTTCCCAATCATATTTAACCCTGGTTTATCCGTGACATTAAACAACACAATCAATGACTCCCCGTCCAACAAATGCAAAACCATCCTCTTCTATTTTTACATGTTGCCCAAAATAAATCGAGATTCGAAATTTTGCTCTTTTCAGTAAACGAAACGATTTTTGAACTTATTCATTGCGAAGGATTTTTTAAATTTACGATGGTAACGAAGGTATGTATCGTACTTTAAAGAGGCTTATCAGGTTTTGCCATAATGAAACTTCGCATGTTTTAGGAAGTGTTTCCGTAATGTAATAAGCCCAATTACATTTTATTTTTATTTAGCGGAAGTACTCTTACATGGGGAACTGGCAACTAATTTGGCATCATTTTATAAAAATGCGACTTTTCAATACGGTCATATCCAGCGCATAAAAATCGTATTTTTTGTTTGTAAAATTTCCCTGGGGAAATTAGTTTTTTATCGCCAACCAATAATTTATGAAATTTTTTGAACTTATTTTTTGTACAATTTTTTTTTCCTTCACGGGGGTCATATCTACCCGCACCAAAACAAAGTTCACAGCTTCTGCATAATAGAAGGTAGGTATTTATCACTTGATATTTGAACCAATTTTAATTCAAGGTAGTTTATTGGGATTAAAAACGCCAAAGCCATTGTTAGTAGATACCAAATATAGTATTATTGTATTGAAGGAAGGGGGCGATGAAAGTATGTTTAGTGGGTTTCACATATTGAGAGTTTGAGAAAGCACTGCTCTATGACGATAATTTATTCAGGAGTACATGTTCACCACTGGAAGGGTTTACGCCAAAATAAAATATATTCCTACCCCAGCCAGAATTGCAACTTTAGTTTAAATTAAAACTGGCCAAGGATTTAAAATCTATCTTTTAGTACAGCTTTTGTCCATGGTACTAAATTTCCACATATCAATAAACGATATAATAAATACACTTCAATCAACATATTTTCCTCTCAATACTACCACACAATCCCCTAAATCGTATACAATATATTTTTCAATATATGCGTATTTCCAAATAATGTATGAAATAATATCAAGTACTAAACTGTTAATACCGGTAAAACTTCAACTTTATTTTCCAAAAATATTTTTAAATTGAGATCTTAAGATAAATTCATTTTTCATGTTTTAACTATTTGTTGAAAAATCTCAAAACAGTTTTACGTGAGGTGTAAACATGTTATTCAATTGCATTTCCATCCAAAATTCAATATAATTTAAGATACAGCAATGTATAATAAATAAGGAAATCCAAATACAAATGAGAGTTTCTTAGGGATATATTTTTATGTGAGAGCTTTTGGGTTAAAAAACTTGAACATACTTTTGACATTTAATAACTACCAAACTTTTGGCAAGTATTTTTTTCCTTTTCACACAAGTAATAGCATCGGTTTTCGTAAGCGAGCTTCTGAAATAAATTATTATAAAAATAAGAACCAAAAACATTACCATTTCGCGAAATCATTTTTATAATTATACAAGATAGAAAATGAGATTTTAGTATACATTATATAAAATTTAAAATGAGGAGCAAAACTGTTTTAAATCCTGAGATTTTTTGGGATGCAGGCGTTTTAAAAGCAAATATTTGTTAAACACGCACACAAACATCCAAAGCTTTTCACCGCTTAATTCTGATACTCTCATATCAAGATTAAACATTTTTTAAATGTATTTTGAATCCTTTTTTTTTTAATTCCCCTGAAATTGATTAAAAGGGATATTCACATACACAATTAATATTTGCAGAACTTAAAAATTAAATATCCTTTCATTTCCTTTCCGCCAGCAGCCACTTAATTTCCTTTTTCAGTTACCTTTATAAGTATAAAATGTGGGGTCCTCCATATACTGAAGAGCAGTGGAAGTCGTATAAATATATTTTCACCAGTCCCAATACTTGGAATATTTCCTAAAATTTCTATAATACATCAGCGCAAACTTTTGATTTTCCATCTGGTACATTTCCTCTCTCATAAATTCCCACTGGTTTTGATGCCTGTCCAATTACGGAGATACACGCTCTCAGGGTACGGGCCTCTTACGTGAGAGTGTTGGCAGCTCAGGTCTAACTTCGATATTCACCATAGGACATTTTGTCGAAAGGGTAAATACATTTAAGCATCTTGTCAAAATGGGCTTGATTATCAAAGGGTGATAAAGGAGTATAATATTCACTACCGCTAAAAGAGCTTCAGGTTATTTGTTTCCCAACACTCTATGGAATGATGCCTGGGCTGTACTGATTGTAAAACTCTGCGCCGCTTTCAAAAGAGGTGGGCATAATGGAAGGTAAATTGTTTATAAAGATATATAACAGAACAAAAAAAAATTTATTTCTGCTTTTTAACTTCTTTAAAGTCTGAATTGCATATTTATCCATATAAATACTCCCTCTATATATAAGAAGAAGCACGACTCTCCTCCGACCTCCACGTTTCATCGGGACAGAAATGGGCCCTGCAGACTAAAGAAGGGGGAATTTGTTCAAGCATCTTCCATATGCATTGGTGAAGTCCACTGCAGAAAGAATTTGAGGAAACACATTGACCATATGAAGGTGTACGGGGGCTTAAGAGGCGTTATACATAAATACTTTCCTTTTTGAACTATTGACATTTTCGAGATAGAAATTTTCAATTTGTCCATGAAATTTCGCTGGCTGGGGACGCAGTCCGTTAGAATAAAATTTTGCGGTGAGGAAAAATCTTATGGAGGAAGGGGAGCTCGGAAATTACTGGGACGTATTTGACAAAAAGATTTCCATTATCCCGGTTATTTATTTAAATGAAATTTGGCATTACATTTTGCTTTTGTTGATGAAATCCCATAGGAGAAGGACGTATGCAAGGAAATCAGCCTCACCAAAGAACACAGGGATCCTTTTACAGGCCATGTGGAAGCCAAAGAACAATTCCTGTTTTTGAAGGCCACCAGACACCTGTTGGTAATGAGTACAATGTATGGAGCAACTTTGTTGAAGATTGAGGCCCAAGCTAAGAATGGTCTTATGACGACACCAGTTGGTTCTGGACGCCCACTGATAAAAATCCATTTTAGCTTTTAGACATGAAATTTGGCAAAGCATATTTGCTATTAAGTGAGATTAACTGAAAATACGGATTTTGCGGTATCAATTGATGGGGAGATTACGAAAGGGTAAACGACAATTCTATTTCGAAATTTTAAGTGAAGGCCATTTAGGGCCACCACCGTGCTTTGGGGAAACTTCAGAAGAAGAATATTTTTCCGTACAAGCCGCAATTCTTAGTAACTGAAATATTTTCCCTCAAAAGTTGCCATGCATTTCAAAATGGTACATATATTCGTGCATAACATCTTACAATCATGGCTTTAGAAAAGTGTGCGTTTAACTGCTAAAGCATGACTGCCTCAGGGGTGGTTTAAAGTGATGAGTGAGGATCTAAGCTTCCAGGTCAAGCAGTTTGTTTCGGATATTTTCGTATAAACCAATATTTCCCATCGCCGTTCAGGGTTGTGCTCCATATACTTGCCAGGTCGCTACCCTTTATTGTACCAGTAATTAACTGTTCATGCTCATTACTCAAATTGTAAAACTATCAGATATTTACATGTATTATGTTGTTCTATTTTTCATTATGTTGAAAGCAGGAAAAAAAATAAATTTTCAAAATCTTCATCGCATTTAAATTTTTAGCCTCGTATTGGAACAGGTATCCGGTATGTGGTTTGCAAGCTGGGTGCTTTTAAACGCGCGGGGTACGGGTTTAGAACCCCGGAGAGAGCATGTGTGTTTATGAAAATGTAGGTACCCGCTTTGCAGCATGGGGTACTCTAAATACGCCCCATCGAGCCGCCGGTCTCTCTTAAAGTTTGGTGAGAAAGTTGAAGGTGGGAGGCCTGACCCTAGGATTTTCTCCCTCAAAATCGGGGTGGAATCGAGCGTAAAACATACACAATACACCTGGGGCCAACAAGATACGGCTTGGCACGACAGAATGGCGCATCGCCCCTTCGCCGCGTAGAATTTCAGCGGATAGTCGTTGTAAACCAGACGGAATTAGCGATAGTAACTTCGCTTCCCTGCAGGGATTTGCTGCTTTTTTAGTATTGTTTTTGCACTGCTTAATGGCGGTCATCTGGAAGTAAATCAATATTACGTGTAACAAAAACTTTCAACTTTTTAATATGCCATATCTAGCCTTTCGTTTTCATTCAACGAACAAAAATCATTCTGCATTAATTTTATAATTTATGAATCTCAGATATATTTTTATCATTGTGACATATTTATATATATATATATATATATATTTTTATTCACTTAACTCTCAAATTTTTGTATATATAAAAAGATAAAAGTATATTTTTGTTTAGGTATATGTATCTTTCCTTGAATTTAAAAAAAATATTCAGCAGGTGAATTCCAAGGGTTTCATATATAGTGATACTAATTATTTCACTATGAGATTACTTAAAAGCTTATTTTATGCTGCGGCATTGAAGGAATAAATGATTATTACTAAAACTATATAAACATTCATAAGAGAATTAAACGTTAAATGAGAATAAGTATACTTACATCAGTACTTTTCGAAGCTTTTAAGCCAGTACGTTGTTTTAATCATAACTTTCATCGCGCCCTCCTACCATACAATAACATGTATTGAATTCAATAACCGGTGCGCACACGACGCTAAAAAGCTTATTTTGTTACTTGAATATATATATATATATATATTTTAATATATATATATATTTATATATATATATATATCCATTATTTTAAATGTAACATATATTCAAACCTGTTATTGGCTGTTTTTTTAATATGCGTTTTTTTTTTACGATTTTTTTTTTGTGCGATATTTTTTACAGTGTATGAATTTCAATGGTTTTGCTTACGAAATTTTCTATCTATTTACCAGGGGCTAAGGAGAATTTTGGGGCCCCCTCCCGAAAGTCGGGTTTTTTACCTTTCTATTCTAAAAATTAAAACTTTTTAGCAAAAATCGGCCGGGGCCCCCTAGCCCCGCCCCCCGTGAGGGGGGCGTACGCCACTAAATGTTATTTCAAGACGCTATCTATTTGTTATAAACAGTCCCCGACAATGCGATTCAGTTTTTTCCAACGCTAAAAGCAACCCGCGCTTGATTGAAGACAAACTTTCAATGACAAAAAACCCTTCAATAATTTGATAAATTATGAAACGGAAAAGGGTCAATTTTGAGAGAAAAATTGCGGGATCCAGATTTCCAAAAAATTTGGGAAACCATTTTCTTAAAAAGATACCAGTTAAAAATGGTATGAAATTAAAAAGGGCTTCAATCATGTTTAACTGGTTATCGTGACATTTAAGCAACTGGGGACCCCCCCTTTCACAAAATTTTTCCCTTATTTTATGTTGCCAAAAAAAAAACTTGAAATTGCTCTTTCAAGTAACGAAAGCGATTTTGAACTTATTCATTGCAGGATTTGATTACGATGAGAACGGGGAATTATTATTACTTTAAAGGCTTACCCGTTTATACAATGAAAACTGTATGTTTTAAAATTGTTTCCATTGAAAATTTTAATTATTTATTTTGTTATGGAAGTACTCTTACAAAAACGAATAAGGGATTTTTTATAAATGGATTTTCCCAATAGGCCCTTTTTCCAAGAAAAAAATTTTTTTTGTTGTATTTCCACAAATTATTTTTTTTATGAATAATTTTTGAAATTTTTTAATATTTTTGTGAATTTTTTTTTGGGTCCACTACCGCACAAAAACAGGTTCAACTGTATATGAAATTTGATATTTATCTTGATAATTTAGACAATTTTTAATTAAGGTAGTTTAGTAGATTAAACGCCAAAGTACATTGTTATTGAATGCAATATATTATTATTGTATTAGGAAAGGGGGGCGATGAAAATTATGTTTGAAAATTGGGTTCACATATTGAAAGTTTGAGAAGCACTGCTCTATGACGATAATTTATTCGGATACATGTTACCACTGGAAGGTTTACATAAATAAAATATATTCCTACTAATAGAATTATAACAGTTTAATTAAAGCCGTAAAAAAAGTTTAAAATCTATCTTTAGTAGCTTTGTCATGTTTTTAATTTCACACTACTATCAATAAACGATATAATATTTTTTTAATCTTATATTTTCTCTGTACTACACACAATCCCTAATCGTATACAATATTTTTTTCAATATACCGTATTATTTCCAAAAAAATTTTAATAATATTTTTTAAATGTTACTTTGGAAAACTGTTTATTTTTTTTTAAAAAAATTTTTTTTAAAAAAAAAAATTTAATGTTTAAAATAAATTATTTTTTTTGTTTGCACCCAAAAAAATTCAAAAACAGTTTGTGAAAACAGTTATTGTGCATTTTCCATCAAAAAAAAATTCAATATAATTGTACGCAATGTATAAAAAATAAAACAAATACAAAAATGAAAGTTTTTTAAAAATATTTTATGTGGCTTTGATTAAACTTGTTTCTTTATTTAATAACTTTACATGGGATCCATTGCGGGTTCTATTCGGACTTCTACTAATCCTCTAGGGGGAAAATTATCTTTTTAACTGAAATTTTAATTTAAAACCGAATTTCAGTTCAAAGGACTAGGATTTATGCAAATACAAACTTATATTTAAGTACTAGTCGTGGAGTAGGCGAGGTGATGGTTGAAAGTTGATCCTAAGTGGAAAGTGTAGTGTGAGCGATCAGTGGTCGCACTTCATAATATTAATCCCAAAGGGCAGGATACATAGAAAGATGGAAGTCGTCCATCTTACGGCTGAAGATTTAGCAAGTTGGCAGCAAGAGCGTTCAAGAGAATAAATGAGATAAGTAATTCTATATATCTAATAAGATTAATAAGTTTTATTGCTTCTCGGATTTAGTTATCAGAGTACATTCTCATTAATTCACATAAATTTTCTTAACTGCTAAGGCCTGAATAAAAAGTAGTTAACTTTAGATCATGTCTGCTTCTTATTCGAAGCTACTTCGGTTGACGGACAGCGACACCTAGTAATTATTAAACTTATTCTTAACTTAGTATTGATAAATTAATGATCAAATACATTGTGCAGTACTGATTTATTGTATTATATTATATCAATGTATGCAAATACGTATTTATTTTTTATTATGTCAAAATGTTTTTTGTTTTGCTTCATATCAGTAAATTAATAGTTTTTTTTTTAAAAATGATCTTTTATTTTCTACTTTTTGATATGCTCGCGCCCCTCTGGTAAGGTTATCACGCCTCCTAGGGGGCCGCACTCCACAGCTTGAGAAACGCTGAGTTAAATAAAAGAACAATTTATCCTATAAAATGAAGAAATTCTTAAAGAATTCATTTAAATAATTTGCCAAATATTATTTTTTGTGCTTATATTCTTAGAATCACGTGTTAGTTATTATAAACATTATAAAAGGAATAATTTATCATTTTTTCGTCTATAGCAATTTCTATTCCTCTTTATAAGTTTAGTCCAACTTCATTGTTGAAATCATTAAAATGAAATTTCATAAATCAATATTGGTATACGAGACAATAACGAGACAAATAACGAGAAAACATTTTATAATCCAATTTTTATTTCTTCTTAGGTTATTGAATATGTTTACATTTTGTAAAAACAATATAAATGCCTTAAAGTTGTTTCTTCAATTTAATTCTCTGGAAAGGCTGAATATAAGGCATCTAAAGCAGATACACTTTATTGCTTTTATTCTTTGTAAATAAAACTGTAAATAAATTTTATTTCAGCCAAAAAGTATTTAACTTCTTGATAACTGATTCGTATAAGAATGAGCGAATATGACCTCTGCTGTAAAGTTTTTTTTTTCTTTTGTAATCCCTTTCAATCATGAAATGTTTTCTCAGTAAATAAGGAAACCTTTTTCTTATTTCAACATTTACCGAAAATGTTTCATGTCTTAGATTAACAGAAGGAATGACATGTAAATAGTGTTCATGAATAACTTCTGAGATATATCGCTATATCTTAATATGTAGAGTGAAATTGTATTTATTTGTAAAGGCCATTAATGTACTGTGTTTTGGCCTCCCGCCTGGGGAAGCCACGTCTTCATCTACTCGAACTAAATTTGTAGGCGGTAAAGAGTGATGTGACCTAAACTAGCCATAAGAAATCCAATTTATTATTACCAAATATAATAATTTAAGACAAGCCAACTATAGAGGGAAATTCTAAAGTGATATAACGATAGCTCAAAATCTTTTGTGAATAAGCGCATGAAATCCTAATAGCTTAACTTTACTCAAAGTTATCTTAAGAATCCTAACTTCCTTAATTTATTGTAATAGCTAAAGCCCGTCCTATAATCACGCGTCTAAATTCCGATCCTTACCGTAACAGCACTGCTTTCCACTACTCATCTTTTTTTCCTTCTCTCTCGATTACTACACTTCCACTATATGTATATTTGCTAATCTGCATATCAAGGTTTCTTCTTGAGAGGAATGACTGTGAAATAACTCAATCCCAAGAGGATTAATAGAAAATCACGTAAAGCCCCGCCACAACTGCACTTAATTTCTTTTCTGATTAAATTGCTTATATGAAATAGACACATATTATGAATTAAAAAGCTCCTTTAAAATCTGTACAATAAATTTACAAGCAATTTTCGAATTTGTCTACTCCACACACACAGGCATTTTTCAAATTTATCTGAATAGCAAATGACAAAGACATTTTGTTATCTTAAGATCAGTTTATTATTAACTTTTTGCGTGGATTTCTTTTTATATTAAATAAATTAAGCCAAAATGGCTTCCTGCGAGAATAAACAACTACTATTTTACATCATACAGAATACATACTGCTAGATATTATGTTTATATACAATAAAATACGTTTAACGCGAAAACGCTTAAGACGAAATATCAATTAACACGAAATAATTCAACGATCCCGACAAACCAATATGTCTTATCATATAGTTTTTTTCTCTTAACTCGAAACGAAAATCACTTAACTTAAAAATATTTCCCTTCTGGGAATGAACAAAATACGGAAAACACCAGCCGGATTGGACTATCCTACTGTATCATTGGAAGAATCCGTTGTAGTAGATAATAATAACGTGGGACACACACACACACACACCGCTCCAATTATGGCCGGCAGAGACATTTTGGAGTTCATTCAAAGTTCAAAAAATATCATTGAGGTAAATTCCGACAATGAAAACGAAATGAAAAATGCAGCTCTTGTTCCCACATCATCCGAAATGAAGAACATCATGAAAACCATGTGCAGTTATTTAGACGCACATTCCAAGGGTGAAATGAATAATAAAATGAACGGCAAAGAACAATTTGGTGACTGTCTGATGATAAAAAAGGCAAATGCAAAGAAAAAAAATCATCAGATTAGGTTCCAAAAATTAGGTTCCAAAAATTTAATAAAAAATAAAAAAATCTTTATTAAATTTCATCAAGATCTTGCGAATGTTTTTGCTTCATTTATTTTTATTAAATACTCCATGCATATATAGATGTTTTAACTTAATTTTGTCGAAATGAGCAGGTTTTTTTCTTGCAATATTATTTAACACGTAGTTCTTTTAACGCGTTCTTTTAAGGCGTTTTTCGTCTTATTGCCAAGAGTGTGAACTGAACGCGGATCCCATTTTCGGACAGAAAAATGCCTCAATGTTTATAAAAATTTGTGTCATTGTAACTCATACATTTCTTTATAAGATAGTGTTTTTAAAATTTCAAAATATTTCATAAATAATTAGTTTTTCCTTTCAACATGTAATGGGATACTATCAGTTATCACGGTATAGAGAGGGTATCGCGAAACACATTTTATAAAAGAAAAAATGTGTCAACTCGTATAAAAAATAAGTAGTATGATAAAATGAACGATTTTCTACAGGGTAGTGTAGTCAGAATATAATAATAATGTTTGTGTGTGTGTGTGTGTGTGAGTACTTTTATATATGAAACAATATTCCGAATTTAGGTCCTATTCTTTAATATTAACCGAAAACAGCCTTAAACGATTTTCACTGTACCTACGTAAATATACTCTATAATTCTCATTAGAGGAAATAAATCCAATATTACGAATTTTCCGTAACATCTCTGGCAGAAGTAATGAATCTATTATTTGAATGGACATCATTGATTCTTTGACCACTGTACCATTAACTAATAGCCCTGAATACTCCCTTCTCTATTATTGACTGAATGTGACCACTTTTTACCTAAAAGTGCGCCCTATCACGCGTCAGTGACGGGAAATATGTTGGTTATTGAAAGGGAAGAAATAGGGAAAGAAAGAAAAGAGAATTAGAGGTCTTATAGAAATCAGAAGCTGATGGCTGAAAATGTAATTTGTTCGTGGCTAGCAAGTAATTGGCTGAGATACATCGATCCATTTGTTTTCTTAGAAACGATGCCAGTGAAATGACCGCTTAAAACTGTGTCCGCCCCAAATACGTTCTCTTCAAAGGGTTGGTATTGGATACCTCAGAATGGTGTATGTACGTGCCTTGGGGGAGATGTAGGGATTTTGTGATTTCATTCCCACAGAAATGGAAGCGTGCTGCCTCTTAATCTGGCTTTCATCGGTAGTAATATCGAAGAGTTATTTGAGAGAAAATTTTAAAATATTAAATGTGATGGAGAGAATACTTTTTACAGACTAGACGGTGGATTTTTGAATGGCTATAATGCGAAACACCAGGGAATTTTAATAATGTAAGATCCATATTTTCTTAAAAAACACTTTTTATTTATTTTTTTTCCTTGAACACTCTTCCGTAGTTTAATGTTTAGGTGAAGTTTTTAATTAAATTTTAATTATCTTATTATTTTTAAGGAATAATTTTCAAAGTTAGAAATAAAAAGAAATTTAAGTTTTCATTTATAGCGTATTTAAAAACGATTTGTTGTTTCCAGCGAAAAAAGCAGAAATTCCTTTTGGTTGGAAAATTATACCCTGAAATAATACATTTTAAGGCATAGCATGTTCAATTAAAATACTTGTTGTCCGAAATGTATGGCCACAATTTCAAATATTAATTACAAAATGCAAATAAAGATCTTCCTTTACGATATTTTTTTCCCATACAGAAATATTAAAGTTCCCTTACAATTGCGTGATTTCAATATGCACACCATTAGTTGCATGCAACATACGGAGTCTATACGAGATTTCTGTGTCATATTCTATGAAGTAATGTGAGGTCAACAATCTGGATGGCTACTGCAATTTGACTTTTTCATTTCCTTAGTGTTACTAATTGAAGATTAGTAAACATTTTTTTTTTCACGTATCCTTACAAGAAGAAGTTCAAAGGTGTTACGTCTAGAAATCTAGGTGGCAATGCTATTGGACCTCTTCATACTATGCATCCGGGAAACTTTCCAAACTCCAGCATGCTGTCCTATTTACGTTGTACATAGGTTGCAGATTTAAATCCCATACACCCTTTATCAGGGATGGCGAACCTTTATGGACCAACGTGCCATTTTTTCTAAAGAAATGTTTTATGAGATATAGACGTGCCTTCAAATAATTTTGACATGCAATTATTGGGAAAATAATAACACTAAATACTAACAACCCAAAAACTTTTTATTTGCTTCGAGAAATAAAATTTGCACTGTATAGTAGTAAATGTTTTAGTAAAACGTATAATTTAAATTAAAGTAGCATTAGTATGATTGTAGCAGGCATATTAGGATTGCAAGGTTACTTTTAGCAAATACATACTGAATTAAAGTGATACACCAAACGGTTTCTTAGGGAGTCTTTAATGTTATTCATCTCTGAAAATGAGCATAGATAGATGAAAATGTGGTTAAAATGACATAAAATAGCTTCTCTAAACAGTTAAATGTGTCTGGAATCAAATCATCGCCAACCCGCGACCGATCACTCACGTTTGTTCGTAATACGTCATAGTGAACTTTGTTATTTTGAAAAGTGGAGTTCCCAAAATATTGTGTCACGTGCCATTGGTTCACCACCCCTGCCCTATACAATATAACTTGTGCTTGTTCTTGTGGTGAAGCCATTTTGAAGTAAGAATGTCACAAAACTTGAATATTGCGTCATCTACAGCGATATTTCCTTAAACAGAAAATTTTACCTCAATTTCTCTCTCACCTGGAATTTTCGCCAAGAGAAGTAAAAGCAGATCGTGATGCTATTTAATCATATCGCTATAGATCATGCCGCATCTAGTTTGCATGAAATTTTGAACAAAACTCTTTTGTATCCTATAGCACATCAGTTCTTACCTTGATACATAAATGCATGTAATCTGCTTAATCGAGAGATCGAAGGATTATTATCATGACTTTTTTTGAGGCTTTTATACGATTGAATGTTGGAAATAAACCTTGTTTGATTAATATGTTTAATGTTAATACATTTAATGTTTAAAGTTTTTCAAACTTTGATTTAATGGTACTTGAGTCTCACTGCGTAATTAATAGCGGATTAATTTCATTATAATTCGCATCAGAATCCTTAGTCTTTTATTTATAAAACGTAAAAAACCGAAATTGAAAATCTTTGATTAATTCATTTTTTTAATCTGTAGCCAACTTTTCAGACACTCTATATACACTTCACTGCATCTATGTGGTCATTAATTCAGTTTCAAAATAAATTAATTTTAAATTACAAAAAGAAAAGAACTCTTAAAAGCTTTCAATATGTGTTTTGCTTTGCTGGTACAGAATTTAATGACAGAAAACGCAATAACGAAGTAATACACCAAAAGAAATGACGTACTGTATTGTGATTATTTAAGTTTTCCAAGGTTTTTCTCAAAACTATACTAAGAGAATAAAGGTTTTGCGCATTTAAATCAAGTCCTAAAGAGCATGAGACTTCAATAATCTATAGAATTCTGCTTATAGTCCACAGTTATTCAAATTCACTTCCTACTATATATTCTTCTCTGATAATTACTGTAGCCTAGGCTGAAATTTTATAGCTACGTTAACATTATGTGAAAACGTCTGAACTCCCTCTACCTCGAAATGGAATGATTAGGAAATGAAACGGTGAACTATGTATCATTTATGTAACTATGTAAGTAAAACTATGAGTATTTTAAGTGTGTGAAGACTTTTGTAACGTATTTTTTTAATAGTTCTTTTATCATTAATTTTTCAAAATAAAATTTGCTGTGTATTTTTTAAAAAATTATTATGTTATTCCAGTAATAACAAGTTTTAGGTATGAAAAGATTCCAATTTTTATTTGTCGATTTCTATTAATCGATAGCAATAAATTTTATCGAAAACTGTATGCCTGCGAACACTTTTGAGAGTCACTGTATGTATACAATCATAAAAACAACTAAAAAAATCTCTCAAAAATTACTTTTCTATCTTGGGTGGGAAAGGCATATTTTTTCCCATTTTGTTTCTGCCTTTGCCATGTTCCAACTCGCTCAAGACCGAGAAAAGTGTTCTTTTGTGAAATTCAATCACGCCCTGAGATGCACGAGCTTTAACATTATTCAAATCGAAATCTGTCCTAAAGCAAGATTATTCAAATTCGAAAATAGGTTTTGGCAGTAGCTCAACCTAGACAGATATTTTAAATTTTGGAATCAGTTTAAATGTCTCAAACTCTTCGATTCTCGGATTATCTCTCTTTTTTATAGAATAACGAAATGCCTTAAGGTGAAAAAAAAAGTTTCGTTCTTATATATTGATTGAAGAAAGAATGTTTGTTATGGTCCTTTGGGGAAACATTTTAAGCATTTATTTGTAAATTGGATTAATAGCTTAATATACAAAACACAATTCTTAAACAGTAAATACAATCACAAAACAGCAAATTTTTTATTTCAACATTTTTCTTTGTTGTGAGAAATGTATGATGTTTATAAATTTCTTGAAACAATGTTTAATACTTGATTAAGCATGGATTCTTAAGAAGAATATGCAAACTAAAAAAGAATACGAAATTAAAAAAAAAAATTGAAAATTTTCTTTGGAATATTTCTCAAAAGTCAAAAGAAAATAATTATGAGCTTCTCAACATAGTTCATTTTTATCAGAGTTTCCCACCTTTAAAATACATATTGATGCATGCAAACTTTAAAAAATTTTAATGCAAGTAATTAAACTGTAGTTTTTTACTGTTAAAGCCTTACAAATTAAAAAAAAAATAAGTTATCTTTTTTCCATAATATAAAATAAAAATATTTTTTTATAAACTAGAGGGCAGACTAACGTCTATTGTACAAAATATACCACTATTCATCACATTGCTAAAAGTGTAAAAGTGTAATTTGCATGTATTGTGTAGTTCTATTTTATGTTAAAAATTGTAATATTCGCAAGTAACGGGCTCCTTACATTATAATGGTGTTTCAATGAAAACTTGGCGAAATATTGGCGATACAGCCAAGTTGGCATAATTTTTGCGAACCATATTGATGCTTCCGGATATCATCGGAGAAATCTATAACATCACGATCTATGACATAAGAGGATTTTTCGAGAGATAGGAGGTGACCCCTAGACAAATCATTCTTGGTGTTCCTCTTCAGCTAAAATCAACTTTTCACGACCCCCTTTTACTAAATATACCTTAAATAAATTAATTACGCATCACGAAAAACTTTTTTATATAGAAAGAGTTACTTTCAGGGTAAAATTAGTGAACATTAAATGTATTTATATTAAAAAAACATCTTAATAAAATAATCCCTTCATAATAATTTTCTGTACATTACATTTTGAAGGGAAGGAGAGGTGCAAAAGAAAATTTAATTATTCGATATTTACAAATTATTAATCTAATTGTGGTACTTTTTTTCTCAAACCATTTCAAATTATTAACATGGTTATAATTCATTAAAGGCACTCTCATATAATAAGAATACAAATATCATTCATTTACAATAAATACATTTTATGTATGATCATTAAAATGATTTAGCGAAACAATTAGTTCCTCCATTTTCATTTTGACGAGTGTTATAAATAACACTTGAAATCAGAAATATTTTAATATTTCTCTTAACTTAAATTATTTTTCGTCTAAATTCAATTTACCGATCTTTTTTGCAAGATACAGTAATAAAATAAATCATCAAAACATTTTATATTATTATATTAAAGAAGCTAACAGCAGTATGAATTTCTGCCAATAAAGAAATTAAGTTCATATAAATTGACAGATTGTATAATTAAAGTCCAATTCTTATTCCTTAATAATTTCTATACTCAAAATAAATCTAAAAAATCTCCGTCAGGGAGGAACTCTTAATTTTCTTATCTGTAATGACTCTCTCTCTTCACTCCATACTTTGCGCAATATTACTTATATAACTTTGCGCAATATATCTTATATAACTCGGCGCAATATAACTTGGTGCAATATAACTTATATAACTCGGCACAATATAACTTATATAACTTTGAGCAATATAACTACAAAAAAATTTGTTGTGGAGGCTTAGCCCATTCTGTATTACTTTGAAGATTGTGAAATCCACACTTTTCTTATGTTTTGGGCCATAGTGTTAAGATTGGAGATGATAGAGCGGACCACAGTTGGCCAAAGTGGTAACTTGCCAGTATATGGACTTTTCAATGTCTATGCCGTTGTCCCACTGTAAGCATTAATCTTGAGAAAGAACTGTTTCATCCTGGAACACCGAATTCTTGGCCTCAACTAAGGCTTTACGGACTAAAAAAAATTTTCCGACATTTATCAGCTGCTAAAATGCAAGAAATGATGATTTTAAGCATTATGATTTTATGTTATCCTATATTCTTACAGACCAGGAAAATTTTAGGAGGTATTTGTCTAGGGTTTAATTGGTTATTATTTTGTTTAAGGGTTTTTTTAAAAATTGGGGCCCGTTTTTGGTTTTTAAT
>BMAV01025019.1:16723-71423 GCA_019973955.1 Trichonephila inaurata madagascariensis | reverse complement strand
ATTCATCATCTTATAATATTCTTTAAAAATGAGCGAGATATAGACCTGTGATATGGAATGAAGCAAATCGCTGAATTTTATTTTGTGAATCAAATATCAATGAAACTGTAGAATTTCGTTTTCTAAGTGTTCGATGAGATATTTTGATAAGATATATCAACTAAAGTAATTTAGCATTGCCTAAATTCAAATTTTTAATTTATCATTTTAACACCAAAGTGTATTTTATGAAGGAGCAAAAAGTTTTTGCTTATTTTTATTCCTAATCTTTTTCCTTTCTCCCAATTAAGCCTAAATGCCTTATCACACGTTTACGTATTTGAAGCAATTCTTCAACGAAACCATTTTGAGCAATTTCTACTCAGTTACCATAGCAACGGCATCGAACAACTTTTTCCTAGTGAGCTGAAATAATTCCTTGAAATTAAGATTGTTCGAAATTCCAGCCAATGGGCTTGTTCATCTGTTTACGTCATAAACAAGATGTCGCGAAAAATAGCTACCTTGTCTTCATTAAACGCATTAGAAATGGCGTGTTTATTTTAATGGTGTTATACTTTATTGGTGTGTAATATTTTAAGGGAGTATAAATTTGTTAAACAGAATGTTACCCCATTTCTTTTTATGACCGTCAACAAAAGCGTGAGAGGAATAAAAGAAACAATATTGGGTGCTTGTTCTCCGAAGAAGAAAATCGGTGAGTAATTTTTCAACGTGAAGATAAGGAGTGTTTGACATCAGAGCGTATCGTTTAATTTAAGAAAACCCTTAACCCTCACAGCTGTTCGAAAATTTTCCCGAAACGGTCATTCTAGACATGCGTGTGTGATAAGCATTTTAAATTTGTCAATAAGAATACAAAAACTTTTAACTTTAGGTATCTCGCTTGGACTAAATTTATTTCGAAATCTGGACTGTTATTAAGCATTTGTATCATTTTTTATTTTATTTTATTTGTTTTTTTTTTATTTTTGTCGAATATTTTTTTTTTTTTAATCCTTACCCGGTAGTATTCCTTTCGTGTAGGCTTCTAGATTTTCAAGGCAACCTCACAATTTGTTTAAAAAATTTAGCTGGGCTTTATAAAGATCTACGCATGTTTAAGCATCCAATCCTGTTGTTGCATTATTTGTGCTATTTAGAAGTTCTCTAAAATATGATTTTAAAACACAAGTACAAACTTTAAATCTTAGCTTGCATTCTATTTGCTTCTCTTAATTTTTTGCTTAACCTAAACGCAAATTTGTGGTCAATTTTGAATTGTGATTTAATTAACGTGAAACGGAAAAATAAAATAAAAATGAGACATTCTATGAAGCAGAAATAACTGAATTAATAAATATTTATATTTTTAATTAAGGAAAAGAAATAGAAATAAACACGAAATTAATTATTATTAATTCTTAGTTTTAAGCTCTATTGATGAGTATATTTAGTCTCTTGCACTAAATTTAAGGGGAAGATCAGGACATATCTATTCGGATAAAAATCGAATTTGAAAATTGCAAGAAAATTTTTTTTCTTTGAGCCTGCCTTCCCTTGGTAATTAAGCAAAAAGTTTTCTTATATATTTTTATTTAATATCTTTCCATAAAGAAATTTTTTTCTGAAAAAACCCCAGTAATTTAAAAGGTATCGTCACTTTAGATTTTATTAAAATTTTTTTAGATTTTATTTAAATTTTTTACACACTTGTATAATTATAAGCAAGTAATTGATTTTTCGTGCAATTCGATGAAATGTGAGAAAATTAATTAAAAAAATTATGAAAACTTTGTTTAGTTCTCAGTCTTACTTTCTCAGCGGGAATTGCATCTCAAATCGAAACTTTTAAGCAAACTTTAATGTAATTTATTCTAATTGATGTATTTGTAAAACGAGAAATTTTCGCTTTACATCAGATTTATTTTTATTTCAGTTCTTTTGGTTAGCTCCACATTCTAAATTAGGGGTGTCAAACGCTCGACCAGTGTGCTGCATGGGTTATATATTTTATACAGATTAATAATCTGTAATGGGGTTACCGGCATTGTTTAGAATGCTATTTAGGCTTCCACTACCACTATATTAATTAAAACTCCCCACCTCCGCTTCCTGCGAACATCAGAGATCTTATTGGGGCTAAGAATAGATATTGTAAACTGGCATAATACCAGATACCCCATAGAAACGCAAAGTTAATGCTCTCACTAGGCAAAAAAGAATAAAAATCCAAGAACACAAAAACAGGACCTGGAAAGATTTTCTTGTTAAATTTTGGGGACAATTTCTTGTATAATTTGCATAGAAAAATCACAGAATGATATGCACTCTTTCCACCTTTAAATGTTCTGGGTGGAATGGCTTATTTGGATTTTTAAAAAGCGGAGGCTTTTAAAGAGACACTTGAAGTCAATTTTTTTTCCAAGGAAATGCTGAGTCGTACTGTGACGACAAGTTAGAATTCGAAAACTTTGTGAATCACTTTTTCGACAACTTCGAGCAAACGTAATCATGCTGGCAAAGCCGGTCAGGATCTTAAGTTAACACAAGGCTACAGATCAATTAGTTTATTATATGCCACTGCTAAAATTTTTTTAATGAACTATTTTAATTAGAATCAAATCGCACTGCAAGACAATAGATTGCATTCCCTCTGAACAATGCGGGTTCATGAAGGGCTACTCCACATTGCACCAGATAAAATGTGTGACGAATATTATTAATGAAAGCTTCGCCCACAAACACTCCGTTTTTGTTGTTTTCTGAGATGTTAAGGGAGCATTTGACAAAATGTGGCACACACATGATGGTCTTACATATAAGTTAATTAAACTCAAGTTCCCTGCATATTTAATCAGAATTATACACAACTATTTGCACAATAGAGCCTTTTACGTTCGTGTAAGTAACACTTATTCTAATTACGGCTCTAGTCAAAGTGGCACCTCGCAGGGTTCTGTTCTTTCAACATACTTGTACAACTTAAAGTTTCCTTAATGTCCTACGACGGCTCCTGCTATTTATACAGCCTCTTGAACATTTCTTTTTTTTCCCTTGAAGGAAAAACAGTGTACATTAAAATGTACTGCATATAAAAATATTACAAAATTCTAGTTTCAAGTAAATAATATAGGCGCAATTCTCTCTCGATTAGGAAAACGACATGGATGCAATCGTTACCGTATTTGGTGCGCTATGTGAATTCAGTTCTTAATCTTTGCACATGCACATTACGTTTTAGTTATGGCAAAGTAGATGCAAACAATTAAAAAAATGAATTGATATTCTTGATCTAAATATATGTTCTAATGTACATATTTTTATTCGGGCAATTTAATAATTTAGTCTGGAATGACACATCTTTCAAGTTTTCCACGAGGTCTATGAGAGTCTGTAAAAGATTGAAATCTTAACATTAGATGACATCCTTCGCGGACCCCTAGAAAAGAGCTTGGAACCCCCAGGAGTCATTGGCCACAATTTAAGATCCACTGATGTAGTATATTGTTTTAAAAACCATCTCAATTCATGTTTTGCCGTCGTCAGGTAACAATCATTTTTTTAGCTAGAGGTAAGAAATTTTCATTCATTATTAGACAGCCACAATTTTATAATATAACAACTAGTTCAAAATATTTTTTTTTCACTAGTATTATTTAATATATTTTTTTAAATATCACGTACTTTCTTTAAGGATATGGATGATTAAAGATTGCTTTTTTTCCCTTTACAATTCATTAATTTAGATGAATCATTTTTCTAGTAGTGAAGGTCGTATAGTGAACAACAAAAATAGTAACTGCGTCAAGGACTAGAAAGGGATTGTGTGTAATTTAAGGTGAAGGTCATACGTGAGTATCATTTAAAAAATTTCGGCTAAGATTAGATTTTGTAAACCGTATAAAGATATTTTCATGTGTGAAAAAAAATGAGTGGTGTATGGAAGCGGTTCATGAACTTTCAATCGCTGCTGGCTCCCGTTCATGTATGAGCTTAATATCGCGGACCTCCAAAATTTTGAACACACCACCGTCTCGCAATAAATGGCTGAATGGTTTAAAGGTAAAGCACATACTGACAGGAAAATCCTCATGTTAAAAACAATCGAAATCTCCAGTGAGGTCTGACATTGTGAGGGACAGGGAAAATTTCTCTCTATAAAAAAAGAGGAACATTTTGTGAATATGTTTTTTATAGTTAATCATGAGTGTCATGTTTTTTTGTTTGTTTGAAAAGCAAATCTTTTCTTTTGCAAACAGTAAACATTTTTTGTTCGATTCGAATAATTTTTTTATGATTGAACATCAAAGTTATGTACCTATGTGAAAAGCGAAATTATATATAAGGGATCGGTGGGGTGACAGGGTTGGCAAAATTCAATCATGACGAGGCGTGGGCAGGGCTAATCACGGGTGGTGCCGCTAGCGTTTTATACTCCAATTCCTGGTATCTCGGAGTGAGTGGAATACACCAGAACTTACTCGAACCAATGATGTTATTCATGAATGTTTAATTGTGACTGCGCCTTCGAAACTACTACTAGCGTCATCTTTGAGCGATAGATGATATTACCTACCTATTTTCACTTTTGACCACTAGATGTCATCAAGTGTAACAGTCATATGCATACGTATAGAACGCTGTGCTTGGGGGTACGTTCATCCCTCACCTTTCGAGTGAGATCGCGTTATTTGTTTATTTTTTCATTAATATGGTTTTTCTATTTCTCCCATTCTTCTGGGAATAGGCGCCCGCGATTATCTAATTTCCGTTCCGTCATATGCATACATGGTAAATGAATCAGAATTCAGCAAGCATATGCTCGCTCAGAGCGCGTACTCGGCAACTATTCTATAAAATATAGATTATGACGAAAAAATGAAAACGTTTTCGACCCTTAGAACTTACTGGAGTAAACAATATGGCCCTTAGGCTGGGAAGTTTGGAGATCCCTGATGTACAGCACCAATAAAATTGCAAACAGAAAATATTTTGAAAGCCTTACCACTTTTTAAGTAAAGTTTATTTTTATTAATATTTGTGTATCACTATAATATTTAATTTCTTGGATCTGAGCTTTTAAAAGCGCAATTTCTGAACATTCGGCTCCTATAGGACCCGGACGTAAGTTTTGTATAAGGTATAGTTTAGAGTGTGTTGGGGAAAAGAAGTGCGGTAAATATGAGTAGTCTAAATCTCCAGGAGCCGCTACCATCGTGGGAGATATGGAAAGATTCTGAACTTTCGGGTAATATTGTGTTTTACCTAACATTATTTGAAAAACTACTACCGCGTATTACTTTAACACAAATTTTTTAATATATCTTTTTTTAAAGAAAAAATCACACACCTTTTTTATGGTTTATGGATGAATCAAGATTGATTTTTTTCATGTAAATCGTCAGTTTCTTTTATATATGATTCTTAAAGCAGTAAAGGCTTATAAATTCATGAATAATTTTCGATTTTTCTCAATATTCTGAAGGCTAAAGGTTTCATTTTATTTTATACTTAAGAAACTAATTACGGCTGAAAAATATTTTGTCAAATGAAAACTAATAATTCCATAAGAGTATAAGGTTAAAAGCCTTTTAGTATTTTTCTTCCTGAATGCCCTTTTCTTAAAGTTGTGAAGGCTAATAAGCTTTCTTCACTTTGACTTTGTTATGCAATTTACAGTACATATCAAAACAAATATATATATGTATATATATAATTTATTTTACTAAATAAATTTGCATTTATATTGTGGTGGTGGGGGGGAAAACATTTGTGAGAAGCATTTGATCCGCATCTTACTCAACTGGGTGTTGTTCAGTGATAAAATGCTAAAGAATTACTACAAATAAATTCTGCTGAAATCATGATTTCACCAGGCAGTTATTTTTAATGACATTTTTTTTACATATAAACTGCTGGCCACCGTAAATGCAACACCCTGAAGGAAGCATGCAAATAATATGAAATTTACAACACGCATTAGCGGAGGTAAGATATGCAAATGATTAGAATTACAGCGCAGATACACATCACGCGCGCCTGTGGCGCCACCTCAAAGCGCTATTTAAGGCTTGGAGATTTCGACGATTTCTAGTTCGGCAATTGTGTTTTTCTTGTGGTCTTTTCAAAAAACGATCAGTTATGTCTCGTCGAAAACAGCGATCAGCTTTTGATCAAGTATCCGAGTTCGACAGAGGATGGATAGTGGCCTACAGAGATAGTGGATTACCTTTCAGGCAAATCGGTAGTCGTGTTGGACGAAATCAAACAACTGTAATGCGGATATGTGACCGTTGAATGCAGGAGGGTACGACGGACCGACGTGGTCGGTTGCATCCACCTCAGTGCACCACTTCATGTGAAGACAGGCGAATTGTGTGCATGGCAGTGACGGATCACTCAGTAACATCACGAACCACAGCATAGCTCATTGAGTCTGTAACCTATCATTCAGTGTCTGCGCCTACCATTCGACGCCGTTTACAGCAGAGTGCTCTGTCCGCAAGACCTTCTACCCTTGACGCAGAGCCACAGACGTCTCTGCAGCCAATGGTGCGATGAAAGAAGGATGTGGGCGGCAGAATGGAATGAAGTTGTCTTTACTGACAAGTCACGCATCTGTCTGCAACACCACGATGGTGGGATTCGAGTTTCGAGACACCATGGAGAAAGGATGCTGAACAGCTGCGTTATGCACCGCCACACTGATTCTGCACCGGGTATTATGGTATGGGGTGGTGTTGGATATCACTCTCGCACTCCTCTAGTATGCATTGCCGGCACTTTAAACAGCCAGCGCTACATCTCCGAGGTGTTGAAGCCAGTTGTCCTTCCTTACCTTCAGGGATTGGCCACAGCCATATTTCAACAGGATAATGCGCAACAACACGTGGCACACATTGTCCAAAGGTTCTTCGTCAATCACCAGATTGAATTGCTTTCCTGGCCGGCTCGGTCTCTGGATCTTTCGCCGATAGAAAACATGTGGTCCATGGTTGCTCATCGATTGCTTAGATTACACTCCAAGCTGCTACACCAGATCAACTTTGGCAACGTGTAGAAGTTGCTTGGTCTTCTGTACCCCCAAAACACATCCAAAGTCTCTTTGAATCAATGCCGAGGCGTATGGCAGCGGTGATCTCCAACAATGGCGGCTGCTCTGGCTACTGATTCTGGCAGGAACCACACTTAACAGAAGTCTATAAATTTAATCATTTGATGCTTGGTCAACATGTTATCTACAAAATAAATTTTGTTGTGCTATCTCTTGTCTTTCTTGGTGTTGCATTTATGGTGGCCAGCAGTTTACAATGTTAGTGAGTTCTTCCTGTTGATTCAAAAATTCTAAGTCTCCTAGTGAGCGAAGCAAACATCAAAGTGATTACATTAAAACTAAAAACTAAAGCAGAAATGCACTAGAACCGAAAATAAAACAACCTTTCTTTTTACAGATATGTTGGAAGCGCATAGTGCTTTTTGACTCAGAATTCAGTACAGAAATGGAAAAATGTCTTTACTACAGTTTTATTAACATCCCAACCGGGCACTATGTGCATACAAACATCTATGTCTTCTCCAGTATACAAACCCAGGCCCTACGTCACAGCTGCCAGCGTCGCTAACAATTATACCGGATGGGTGACGAATTAACATTTTTTAAAAGTATATCGTGAACACATAAAATGAATTTACAAAATTCCTTGAATTAGTAGTATAAAATGATGGATTCACTATGTACAATGATTTCCCCGGAAATCTTTTGTATCAGGTCTGGGACGTATCCCTGAAAACAATTTAATTAGTTGCTCAGCAGCAATACTAAGCTGTTTTTACACAAATAATAATCTTCTCAATTTCATTCACAGTATAGTTCATATTCAATACAGAACAACCGCCTTTTTTTCTCCTTTTATTTATTTATTTTGTGTTTTTCTGTTTTCAATAACATTTTTGGCGCTGGATGTTGCTATCTTTGTCTAGCTTCTTTCCCATAAATAATGCTGCGATAAAAATCCAGACACTTGACAAAGCATTGCCGGGAACTTGTTCTTAAAATGGGAGAAAATTTATCATTTTTACTCAGATTGTAATAATTTCTCGCAATGAGAAACAATGTTTTGAATCTTTTGTTGCTATTCGGGATCATTCCCCACAATTAGCGTTGATGTAATTTGTGACTGCATGTTTCAGAGGTAATTATAGCAAGTTGGATTTCCAGGAATAATGAAAACTTTAATAAATATCATTACAATAAAATTGTAACTTTCCAAACTATGAATTTTACGTCAAACGTAAATTATTCTTAAAAATCGATGTTCAAATGTAAATAATTGTTTAGTCATTTTTAAAATTACTAAAAATGCATACATGTTTGCAGAATTTTTTGCAGTCATCTTTGGTAATACTCGACACCGAATATGTAGATGGCGCTCTATGCACATTTTTGGGTGGAAAAACTTATTAGCACTGAAGGATAAAACGCAATAAAGTAAATCTGGGTAAACACATATTTTTAATTTTTCATTTTAGGGAAAGAAATATTTTACTGCACGAATAATGTTTAGTGACTTTATAAATATTAATTTTTCTCTCTCTCCCTTCTTAAAAAAAAAATCTTTTGATGGGGGAGTACAGAAACAAATGAAATAGCCGTCTATTTGCATTTCGAAAGCAAATAAAGCTGAATATGGTAATCTTACACCCATGATTGTGCATTGCATAAGCTTCAATAATATTCTCCTCTAATAAAATCGGGAAGCTTCCTCTCAACCCAGGCCTATCATCCACTTCAAGATCCAAATATATTTTGGGTCGCAAAACGCCCGCTGAAAGTGGTCATTAAAGGCCTACCCATTGCTACCGAAGTAGAAGATATCAAAACTGAGTTGACGGAGCGGGGCTTTGATATTATCAAAGTTGCCCAGCTCACCAAAGCAAAGACCAAATCCAAACTTCCCTTCTTTTTAGTCGAACTAAAAAAATCCCCCGATTCTCCAGATATTTTCAAACTACAAAAGTGTTGCTACCTAACTGTTAAAATAGACACTTTCAACAGACGCCCAGGGCCCACGCAATGTTATAATTGCAACTTTTTTCAACACTCCTCAAAAAACTGTAAAATGAATACCCGATGTTTAAATGCGGCCAGCCACATAGAACGAGTGACTGCCCCATTAAAGAAAAAATAGACAACCCACAATGTATAAACTGCAATGAAAGAAAAAATTCTTTACCGATTACCCCTCTCTTCTTGAGTTAGGCAAAAAACTTAGACAGGCTCAAGGCGATGAAAGACTTGATGTCTTCTATCGTCATCTGATTAACATTTAAATTAAATGATATCCATCCGGGACAAGTGATGTCTTTCTTCGTTTCTTTTATTTCCTCCAAGGCAGTTTCTGTTATTCTATAATCACTCTTAAATGTTTACAATGGCAAACCAAGCTTCTAAAGTCAACCCTATAGTCTTAAGACAGGAGATAAAGACCCCTTCGGGGATCAGGCGCTCCAAACGGAAACGTTCAACACCTGGGGGAACGCTTCTCGTTCCATTTCCCAAAGAGATGTCAAGCGTTCTTCTTTCCTCTAAGAACTAAAAAACTTTTTAATTTACTTGAGTTGTGTGTGTGTGTGTGCAGAGGCTATAACTGCGAATACAATCAATATAAAGTTATTTTACATTTGCCATAAAAAAAATGCCTGAACTCTAAAGAATAACACCCAGTTGTGTATGTGAGGAATAGGAGCTTTCTTATTTAGAATAACAGTTAATTTATTTTTCAATTGAATATATCTGCTTCCTTACACAAAAGATTAAATTCTTTATACACTTTTACTTTATAAAGCTCTGAGCAATTATTGATACGAACTCTAAATATATTCTTAGTGAATATTTTTTTTGCTGTGCTTTTACATTGTTTAAATTTTATGAGTGTTTGTATCCTTGATTATACTATTTATGTAAAAGTTTAAGATTTTAGTGAGGGGCACCATTGAAAATATTGTAAATATATCCAGTCACGTACAAAATTCTTTGTAACTTTTCTTTAGAAATCACTGTTTGTACCGGTATTTTTTTAGGGTGAAAACTACAGAACTGTGTTCATTAAGAACCAGATATTTTAAAGTTAAATAAGCGTAATTTTATAGGTTTTGTGGATTGATAAATTAGTTACTGATACTGAAAACAAGAAATCCCTTTTTGACGATTCGGAAAATATTTATTCAAATCCGGCTGAATTGAAATAAATAATAATAATAATAATGTTTAAAGTCTTTTTTTTTTTTGACTAATGGACAGATCAGCGTGACTTATATTTAAAAATAATTTGTTGTTGTTGTTACTAATGCCACCTGATAGGCAAAGGCCAAATCGAGGCCCACGAAATTCATCATGGTAAAGGGCTAAGTGACGTCTGTCGTTAGCCGTAGCTTTGAGCACTATACAGGTGACAGTACGATTTGGCTCGATTCCACCACAATTTAGAGGGAGAATACTCAGGTGAAAAACAATTTACAGGTTATATATATAAACATTTTCAAATAAAGAGGCCGCTGCCAGTGGAGAGAGAGATCTTGCACACTTGTTTTGTGGTTATCAGAGACACTCTGAACACTAACGAGTGAATATATATTCTGCTTCTTATTAAATTTATAATTATATTTATGGATCGATGAAGTAACACTAATACTGAGCCACCTTTGGTTTGAACTGTCTGACATTATCATAAAGGTATATTACAAAAAAGTGTTAAGTGAGGAATAAATACAAATATGAAATGAGAACACGTTAGACTTAAAATATCAAAAGGCCGGAGTGAGTGGATATTAACGGCACACTGTTCAGCTACACGAGGGCTTTTGGCGACGGACCTGGTAATTTTCAACCATGGTCAAGTGACGAGGACGACACCTGAGCTGGCACCGCTTCTCCTGACTACCACGCCACGCCAACGGGAGGACGTTTAAGCTCTCGACAGATTTAACGTGCATCGTCCCCGTACACGGTGGGTAATTAGTGGTACTAGGCTCGAACACGTGACAAGCAGCCGCGATCCGATACCTTGACTACCAGGTTACCGCGGCCACTCAAAAGGCAGAGAAAAACGTTAGAAAAATCTCTTTCGATTGTAATAAATACAATCCTACAAGGAATATTAATAACTGGTGGAATAAGAATGGTTCGAAATTTTTCTTATACCTGACTTGTTATTTAACTCGTTTAGGAAACGCCATCTCTTGCTGCACCTAGAATAAACTACTAATTTCTTAATAATTGAATTGGTCTGAAAAGAAATAGTATCTCGCAGGCAAAAGACGACCACACACGAACGAGTTTGAACATGAACTGTTTATTTAAGCAAATGAATATTACAAGGAATGCGCTGCGCGCCATCTGTGGACTGTAAGATTAAACATACCGCCCCCCTTGAAACACGGAGGGGTTTCAAAATTAATGAATTAACTTAAACACACTAAGTTACTAAACATACTAATGAATTAAGTATAAGAATTAACATACTAAGCATAATAATGAATTAAGTATATAAGAATTAACATACAAATTGACAATATAGTACTGTTCTAAATTAATGAAATTAAGTAATGATATTTACAGAAGTATAGAGGATCTCAACAATGCTAAAAGAAAAAATTAGGTATTATTCAGAAATGTTCAAGTGTTTATAGGAAGTGGACAGTTTTAAGTCGCTAACGACTTCAAGATGCACCACCTTCGTTGCTAGAGAGACGAAGACGCAGATGTAGCACTTAGTATTGCGGCTTCCTCTTCCTTTGGAGCTTCGTATCAATAACGGGCCGGTGAAGTCAATACCAGTTAGTTGAAATACAGAAGAGGGGCAAACTCTGGATTCTGGAAGATCTCCCATGATTTGTTCTGCGAATCTTGGATGATTTCTGAAGCATGGGATACATCTTCACACTACTCTTCTAACTGCATCTCGGGCTGAAAGAATCCAAAATTTTTCTCTGAGAGATGCTTGGAGAAGTTGAGGACCGGCATGTAGAAGTTTCAGGTGATAATCAGAGATAATTAAGTTCACGAAATGGTCGGTTTTAGGAAGCAAGATGGGATGCTTCTGTGATTCTGGAAGTATTGAATTTTTCAGTCTACCATCGACACGAATTATTCCGGAATCATCGTAGAACGGAGTCAAGAGTATAAGCTTGTTATTCGACGGAAGCTGCTTGCCTGCTGAAAGATAGGAGACTTCCATTGAAAAATGATCACGCTGGATGAATTTAACAATGACATTCTCGGCTTCGTTCTATTCTGCCGTTGTTAAGAAAGACTTTCTTCCTTTACACATAGGAAGAGAACAGTTCTTCACAAATCTTTAACACTAGGCAACAACTCTTTTCAACTTGTTCCAAGACGAAAATTTTTGAAAGAACTCTGCCTTGAAAGTCGCATCAACCACGTTAAGCATAATCAGCTTGGATGTTCTTTTGGCTTCGGCAGACATGTGTTCTTGTAATTGTGGATTATCTTCTAACTATCCAATCGGAAAGGTAGAACTCCTTAACCAATCGGGTCCGTTGAAACACAAGTCGCACTTTTCTAGTTTAGTTGGGGGTATCCCTCTCGTTCCACAGTCCTCAGGATTCTCCAGACCGCTTACAAAGTTCCAGTGCACGTTGGGAGTCAACTCTTGAATTTGTACCACTCGATTAGCTACGAACGGTTGCCATCTTCTCGGTTCGGACTTCAACCATGCCAATGTGATCTTGGAATCAGACCACGCAAAGATCTCAGTAACTGGCACCGTTAGCGTTGGAAGTGTCGCTTGTAACAAATTGGCAAGAAGTAAGGCAGAACAAAGCTCTAGTCGAGGTAGAGACTGAGGTTTTACTGGAGAGACACGTGTCTTAGAAGTTAGCAATCTAGATACTACGGTTTGGTTTGTATCCTTGGAACGGATGTATGTAACTGCACAGAAGGCCTTTTCTGAAGAGTCACACAACCCGTGTACTTGTACGTCTATAGCCTGTGGAATGAGAATACAGCGTGGGATCTTGATATTCGTAAGTATAGGAAGCTGTTCTTGAAATATTCTCCATTGTCTTGCTAGAGAATCTGGTAGCTCTTTGTCCCAGTTTAGATGATGACTCCATAGCTCTTGAAGGAAGATTTTAGAAATGATAACTGATGGTGCCAACCAGCCCAAGGGGTCAAAGATTTTGGCTACTTCAGAAAGTACCTTGCGTTGAGTCCACACGTCACTCTCATTCACGGTAATGGTAAAGGTGAACTTGTCAACATCTGGAAGCCAAGCTATTCGCAAGATCTTGACAGGTTGGTCATCTTTGATCGTGTGTTTGGAATCAACTGCCTTTAATTCTTCTGGAATGGTTGCCAGTACGTCAAGATCATTAGATACCCATTTGCGTAGAGAAAATCCTCCTTTTTTCATCATCTCCTGCAGCTCTAACACTAGTTGAATGGCTCCCTTCTTTGTCGCACTTCCGCTCAGCAAGTCATCAACGTAAAAATGACTAAGGGTAGCTCTTGAAGCGGCTGTATAATTTTCTTGTTTGTCAATGGCAAGCTGTCGCAAGGTTCTCTTAGAGAGGAATGGCGATGAAGACTTACCATACGTAACAGTTGTTAGGCGATATTCCTTTATAGGTTCGGTTGGAGAATCCCTCCAGAGAATTCTTTTCCAGTCTACGTCATCCTCGTGAACGTTAATCTGGCGAAACATCTTTTCAACATCCGCGCAAATGACTATACTGAAAATTCGAAACTGGATAAGAATAGGAAAAAGTTCTGGCTGCAGTCTTGGGCCAGCCATGAGCAGATCGTTGAGAGATAGTCCAGACGAAGTTTTACTGGAGGCGTCAAAGACGACGCGAAGCTTTGTTGTACAGCTGGTGTCCCTAACAACTCCATGGTGAGGAAGGTATAAACTTTTGACGTTATTAATTTCAGAGTCCGAAACCAGTTCCATGTGCTTTAGATCAAGGTATTCCTTCATGAAATTTCGATAGAGGTTGTATTTGTTAGGATTAGAAATGAGATGGCGTTGCACGCTGATTAGCCTACGTATTGCATTTTGTTTTGAATTACCTAACCGCGTCGGAGGAGTGTGAAATGGCAACCTTACTGTGTACTGCCATTCTCATCTCTAGAATGTGTCTTTACGAAATGATCTTCACAAGCCTCTTCTAATGAAGTTAAGGGTTTGGCACATGGTACAGAATCTAATTCCCAGAATTTATTGATTAGCTGATCCGATACTAACTGAATATGATTGACATGGAGAGAATTTGGCCCAGTAGAATTTGCCTTACCACCAACTATCCAACCCAATTCTGAACGAATGGCATATGGCTTATCCTTACCCAACGATAACGTTTGACCTTTTAGCAATGGCAAAGTAAAGTCAACACCAAGTAGTACATCAATTGGACCACTCTTGTAAAATGCTGGATCAGCCAGAGAAATATCCCCAAATAATTCGCGCATTGAGGTATCCAAATCATGATGTGGGATCATACCTACTATTTTGTTGATCACATAGACGGACGCATGAAAAGAATTTTGAGATGAAAAATGTGAGGAGAATTGAATCTCAGCAAGCCCATTTGTACGCGTATCGGATGCGCCCAAACATGATATGCGCACTTTGGCCTTTTCCTTTCGCAAGCCTAGCCTTTTAATACACTCATTTGTAATAAGTGAAGCCTGGCTTCCGCTATCAAGAAGACATCTACAGGTCTGATAGTTACCCCAAATATCTCTTACCTGAATTAGAGCTGTGCAAAGAAGAATTTGAACATCTGGGTTCACATCAGAAATACACGATGTAACATCCACAACTCTAGAATTTTCACTTTGTTCACTAGTACCTGAAACAGGGACAGGCGAAAACACAGGGGCGTTGATAGAAAGTTCACTAGAATTTAACACATTTACGGCACCGTGTTTCCCCCCTGAGCTAACATTTTCAATATGAAGTAAACTGTGGTGGGGTTTCTTGCACTTTTTACATCTAAACTTGCTTTTGCAAGTTTTCACACTGTGAAACTGAGTTAAACAGTTAAAGCAAACATTATTCGTTTTAACGAAATTTGAACGGCCTTCAACTGACAATTTTAAGAATGTATCACATCTCGATAATGTATGTTCTGCATTACATAAAGGACATTGTGACTGGGTGTTGGACGCGACCAGAGTCACCTTCCTTTGAACATTTCTCTTAGTAGATGAACTAGTAATGGATCTCGCGCTTGTGTTGCAAGGAATTGCAACAATTCATCCAATTTTGGGATGACATCTGTTGAAAAGGTTCTCTCAAACCAAGTTCTGGAATTTGTATCGAGCTTAAGCAATATCATATGCATTAAGAGTGTATCTGTAGTTAAGTCAACCTTGTATCCAAGGTACTCTAACATCCTTGCAAATTCTTAGTGGAATCTATCAAATTTAGAATTTGTGTGGATGACTCTCCACTCAAGGGCGTTATATTCATAAACTTTTTCATTAAGGAAGAAATAATTTCTCTTTTATTAAAGTATCTATCCCTTAGCAATTTCCAAGCGATTTCGAAATTATCGTTGGTAATGGATAAAGAATTTACGATTTTTAATGCATCTGACTTTAAACTGCCCTTTAAATATTGCAACTTTTGCGCTCCCGTTAAATTTTGATTGTTGGAAACTGCAGCTTCAAAAAGATCAGAAAATGCAAGCCACTCCTCAGTTACACCAGAAAATATAGGTAGGGATAATGTAGGAAGTTTCACTTCTGCTGACCGAGCTGAGACTAAACTTTGACTTGAACCTTGGTTTTTAACCTCAAAATTGGAATTCACTACAGTAGGCATAAGCTGAGTGTCTATAGCAACAAGTATTGCTTCTAACGTATCTAAAATGTCGTCCTTTTCAGTACAATAAATTTCCTCGTCCTTTTCCTCGCAAATACTTAAAATAGAATCCAAAATATTCTTTACTTCAGTTCTAAATTCTAAGAATCTATTTTTCCGAGCCAATAAACCAACATCATTTAATTTCTCAATTTCCTCTTCTGTTTTGTTTTGCAATTTTGTAATCGAGGATTTAACATTCTTTTTTTCTTCAATAAAACCTCAGTATCCATTTTAATATATCAAAAAGAATAATTTAAAGAATAAACAAACGCAGCTGCTCGCGAATGACTAATTGTCCAGTCGAAAAAGATATGATTCCTTTGGCGCCGCGGAAGGGGGGGAAAGCGGGGGAGAAATTCCAAAAAGAATTACTACGGAATATACGAATAGGAAATTTAACACACAAGCGAGGTAAAACGAAAAACTCAAGTTTTTTGTTGCATATGTATGTTACAGGAACGACAATGGCAGAAACACACAAGTAATTTACCACTTAAGAATAATCTAACAACAATCAATTAAACACTGAAATAACGATATATAAGCAGATTCAACTCTTTTGAATACACATGAATTTGAAATATTACACTTCGAAAATTTCTTTTTAAGCTTAGTACACACAAAAAAGAATAAGAATTTTTCCTCAATTGAATTATGACAATATCTTTTAGAAAAAAATTGTCGAAAGAACAACAAGCCAGGAGTTTTGAATTCGAATGTTTCACAAATGAACTCCGGCAACGGTAGGACCAAAATGGTGGAATAAGAATGGTTCGAAATTTTTCATACCTGACTTGTTGTTATTTAACTCGTTTAGGAAACGCGATCTCTTGCTGCACCTAGAATAAACTACTAATTTCTTAATAATTGAATTGGTCTGAAAAGAAATATAGTATCTCGCAGGCAAAAGACGACCACACACGAACGAGTTTGAACATGAACTGTTTATTTACGCAAACGAATATTACAAGGAATGCGCTGCGCGCCATCTGTGGACTGTAAGATTAAAGAATAACCATGAAATGAGTGTAAGGACAATGGCACGAACAAATTGAAGCAAATGATGCTCTGCTGATGTAATAACACTGTGACAGTGTTAAGTTCAATCAACAACGTCTAAATGTATAATAAATGTGCGTGCATGACATTGTGTCCTTACCTCCATGACGTCGAGAGCACCATGCCACCCACCTCTCAGTTCAAGATAGGGTATTGAGGGATGCTGACAAAGCCAATCTGCCCTGGTAAGTTGTCAAAGTTATCGTGCTTTTGAACGAATACATATGCTGAAAGGAAAAAAATTTCCGAGAAAAATAATTCAATAAACACCAACCAGAAAACGGTATTTCTTTTTTAAAGAAATCTATGTACCACTTTTTTAAAATAAACTATATTTATTTACAAAAACTGAACAATTGCCTACTGTGCAGCAGTTTCTTTGTCCGATATCGTGGTTTGATCTAACTAGCCATCAACCGACCACGACCGACGAGCATCGTAACATCGTCAGTTTCCTTACGGAAAAAGGCGAACAATACTTTGCTCTCGAGCCGATCGCCAAATGCCCACAGTAAGTTGTCATTAAAGGCCTACGTATTTCCACCGAAGTAGAAGATATTAAAACTGAACTGACGGCTAGAAGGCTTTGATGATATCAAAGCCTTCTCGCCATCAAAGTCACTAAAGCAGACTAAATTTAAACTCCCCTTCTTTTTAGTTGAACTGAAAAAGTCTCCAGACATTTTTAAACTGGAAAAGTGCTGCTACTTAACTGTTAAAGTAGACACTTTCAACAGACGACCAGGACCCACACAATGTTATAATTGTAACTTTTTTCACCACTCCTCAAAAAACTGCAAAATAAATACCCGCTGCTTAAAATGCGGTCAATCGCATAAAACGAGCGACTGCCCCATTAACGAAAAAATTGATAACCCACAATGCATTAATTGCAACGAAAGAGGCCACCTGTCAAACTCGCACCACTGCGTTTAATTCCCGAAATTAAAGCCCAAAAAAGGAGAACCTTCCCAAGATAGGCATAAAAATAGCTCTCAAAATCTTTAGCTCAGCTAAAGTCCAAGAAAATGTCTTATGCAAACGCTTTAAAAGGCGACCATAAGAGGGCGCCACCTCCTGAACAGACCAGTTCCAAATCCAATGAAACCCTTTTCGGGGATAAAAGACAGGCCGCGAGCGGAGCAGAAAATGAATCCTTCTGATTTATGGATGCAATTCTCGAATTGAAAAAATTCTTCACTGATTAACCCTCTCTTCTAGAGCTAGGTAAACAGCTTAAACAAGCCCAAGGAGATGAAAGACTTGATGTCTTTTATCGCCATCTGATCAGTATTATAAATAAAATGATATCCATCCGGTACAACTTCTCCGAGAAAATTTTCTAACCCCACCCCAATGAGAGTAGCCGCCTCCCGATTGGTCGGGAGCGCCGCTTTTTTAGCGCTAGACGCTTCCAGCTCCCCCACCCCTACCGCCACACTGTTATGGTTTTTTAAAATTCTCTACAGGCAGTTCTTTTAATTAAAATTACTCTTAACTGTTTACAAGGGCAAACCAAGTTTTTACAAAGTCAACCCTATAGTCTCAAGATAGGAGATAAAGACATCTTCGGAGATCAGGTGCTCCTGCAACATCTTTCAACACATCTTTTTAAACTATCACTCTCATAACAACGTAGATAACATAAGCTACTGCAATTGTAATTTTTTACCTAAATTTTTTACATTGGTCACAATCATTTAATTTTAATTATTTGAACTTTAAGTCTATTATATTTTAAGTATTATAATTTTCTGTTTATTTTTGTATTACTTCTCAATCTTTTTTAGTAAACTACCCCTCAATCATGGCAAATCATCCTGTCCATGGCAAATCATGTCTATAATTCTTTAAATATTTAGTTTCGGTCAATTATTTTTAATTAATTATAATTAAATTATCTTATTTTTACCCAAAACAATAGTGTATAGAAAATTTCAGCTCAAATGAGGGGTTTAAAATGAGAAAAAAAAAACACAAGTTTCGACACAAGTCTCCAAAATGGTCGCTAAATCGCCAAAAATGATACCAACGTGGCTGTATTTCTAATTCTTTGAATAATGAATTTTAATCAATTAATTTTTATTAATTATAATTAAATTATTGTATTGTCATCCAAAATAATCTTGTATACAAAATTTCAGCTCAATTGAACGCTTTAAAATGTATTTTAATAACGATTGAAAATTCACAACCAATATAAATAAATAAATATATAGAGAGTGTGAGCTAATAGTGTGTGTAGGAACTGAGTGCGAAGATACTAACATTCGGTAAAACATTCAAAAGTATTAGAAAACAAAGGTTGGATGAATATCTGACTATTGGATCAAGATCAATTCAAGCAATTTTGAAAGATTACTTTAACATTGCTATCTGCGTATTTCAAAATTTCTATATAATTTGGGCGACGACTATTTTAAACTGTCGCTCTACTTTTATAGCATTTCACTGCTCTTTTTTTTTTTTTTTCCTCACGTTTTGCCTTCACGGATTACAACATGCAACTCCCCACTGACCAGGTCACGATTATGGACTGGACTATGCACAATCGGTATCATTGCCCTCTTCAAGATCCTCAACCCCTCAAGAGTGTCGCACTGCTACTTTTTACAACTCTGTAATGCTGACATCCGAAAGTACACCATTATGTACACTGGAGTGACGCACACCTTAAACCCCCTCGCACCCTACATGGAAGAGGAGACCTTGAGATGCAAGTACTGATTCAGAGACAGACATACCTTGCAGAACGACTTGACATATCGGTAAGTGAGTTTAACACTCTACCTCGCTGTAATACTTCTGTCTGCTCGATACATGGAACCCCCTTTAACTCGCCAACCAAAGTTAATTCTTCGGAATTTCCTGAATTATCTAAAGTTAACCCCATTAAAAGGAAGGAAAGCGTAGATGGTTTCATCTCACCTAATTCACGACAAACTGTCAAAAAACATTTAATAGAAATTCCGAAATTTAACCTAGAAACCGAAAATAAATTTGGAAGTCTTAAAGAAACTACAGATATAGTAGGAACCTCTAACACCACTCAAAACAATCCGAAAATCACAAACAACGACACTAATAAATCCATGCCCAATAAACTCCCACCACCGGTGTTGCTGAAAATAGAAAAACATTTCATGGAACACTTAAAAGCACTAACGGACGCCATCCCCACTGTTTAAAGTAAAAAGTCAGGAGAATACATTAAGCTATACACAAACATTTATGAAGAATACAGATCATTAAACCACTTTTTGGAGCATTTTAATTACCAATATGTTGTAATAAAACCAAAAGATTACTAACCAATACAAATTATAATCAAAAGGCTACCGAAAGTTACCAACACACTCATGACATTAAAAACAATCTTATAGAACTTGGATTCACTATAGATAAAGTCACAAACTCGTGGGAAGAATTACCAAGCAGACACTCCCAGTTTTCTTAGTCACTTCGCCCAGGAATCTGGATAATTTAAAAATTTTCCACACATCACCAATCTCTGCTACTTAACAATCAGAATCGAAGTCTACGATGGCAAAGGGGTAACCCAATGCTACTCGCGCGTGTAACAAATTCCACCAAACCGTGGAAAGCTGTTACATCACACCACGCTGCCTAAAATGCGGAGAAGCACGCCAGACACGCGACTGCGTTATCAAACGAGTCGAAAAAACATATTGTATTAACTGCCATGTGCACGGACACATGGCATATTACTCCAAATGCCCACTCTTTCCTAAACCTCGTAAAGGTTCCAAAACTACAACCAATAATTATTCCACTGTAGTAGATAGTATCATTCGCCCGAACACCACTTATGCACAAGCCACCGCATACAAAAACACAATTACTAATAAAAATGCTTAATAAGACCCCGCCTAAAAAGAGGAAATCCTGCTACATTTCAGCACAAAACCAGGCCAATCAAATCATTATTAATCCCCCAATTATACAAACTTTTAATCCGGAGGATAATTCTCCATTGGCTATTATTTTGCAAACTCTTCAACACACGATACAAGCTTTAGCTGTCTTAACTCAGCAAGTTGCTGCACTTTTTTATAATAATCCCCCCACTCAACCCAAAAAACCTAAAAGTCAAAAAAGAAAAAAAAAAAGAATTATACGCCCTAATAGAGGCAATCCTTGATAAAGATGATGATTAATCACAATTTGATTGGCCTGAAACTTTGCTCGTGGAATGCAAACGGCATATTAAACAAAAAAAAAAATGGAATTCAAAATTTTCGTAGAGAACTGTCGCGATTTAATTCTCATACGGGAAAAACATCTGAGACCCACACACAACATTAGCATACCCAACTACACCTGTTATCGAAAAGATCGCATCACGGACGGAAATGCACGCGGAGGTACTTTAATTCTTATTAAACGCAATATTCCTCATTTTAACTTACCCACACCCGCCCTTCAACACATCGAAGCTACTATAGTAGTTCTAACCCCGCCTAACTTAAATCCCATCTCCATTATTTCAGTTTATGTTCCACCTAGTTCTAACGAGAGACTTTTTACTCTCGACTTCGAACACCTCCTTCAGACCAACAGCAATTGTGTGATCTTTGGCGATCTCAACGCTTCACACAATGAGTGGAACTGCTCAATTACTTCCTCTCGTAGAAAGCACTTAAAAACCTTCACTGATCTGCTCGACTTAAATATTGCATATCCTAATACCGCCATCCGTTTCGGCTACAACCTGTCTAACACACTCTATATTGCTATAGTGAATAACTTTCATTTAACTTATACTATTGACACCATTCTGGAGCTTTCCTCCGATCATAACTCGGCCTTTTAAATTTTTCTCCCCACATCCCTATTCACAGTGATAATTCTAGAGCAGTTACCACATTTGTTGTTCAACTTTTATTAATAATCTTAATAGTTCTATCCGGCTGTCTGACTTCTCGGGCATCTGAAACTCAAATGTGATATAATCTAAAATTTCTATTTTCACTGCCGCCGTTCGCTCCGCCCATCTTCAAGCCTCTAAGCCAGGGGTACTCAACCTTTTTTTCTGCTGGGCCGCATACATATCTCAACTATTTCGCGCGGGCCGCATACATGTGTTAATTATATCACGCCGGCCGCAACATGAGGACAAATGTGGGAGGGGGTAAGAGTGCTTTAAGACCAAGATAACATTGGAAATTTAAAATGAGGGAAATTGATCAAAATTATTTAACTCCTGTTTTGCTTTTTTATATATATTTTTTACTTTGTGAGTAACACTAAATTATGAGCATTTAAGAAACACTCCTTCACAATTTCTGCTTCAGTAAACGGTTTCATATGATTAAAAATAATATAACAAACTTCATAAGATGTATTTGTTACTGCTGTGATATTACCACTGAAAAAACACTTTGTTGTTGTTGCAAAGATTATTCAAGAAAGCATATTAATCACCTCTTAAAAGAAATCTTCGAGGAAAAGTGCCATTGAATGATTCCTGTTTATTGGTATTTTTTAAACACAGCATTTTCGTAACAAATCAAACAACTACTTATCCATGTTTGTTTTTCACTTGCAAGATGCAAAAGATGTTAAAAATTAGTTCCACCCATAAAATTGTTCGCTAATTCACTGTTGTCTGTTTTCACCAACCGTAAGCGTTCCAAATAGAAAAAGAATGTCAATTAGTACCCGTACGACGCCGACGGCAAAAAACGAAATTGATGTATTTGATTTCTTGACAGAGAATTTTCCTTTAAATTTTTAGTACAATGTTCTTAAACATGTAGATTTCTCAGAGCAATGGGCCCTGCCCGGGCCACTTAAAAAGGCTCGGTGGGCCGCAGGTTGAGTATCGCTGCTATAAGCCAATAGAAAACAAGCAACACTCACTCCAAATCACAACTAAGACTTAATTTATCTAAAAAATAAAGCTAAAAGAAAATATAATAAAACTCTAAATCCAATAGATAAAGCAAATTTTTATAGACTACAAGAACAACTTAAGAAAGCACTCAAAAAACATTCGCAAAACTCCTGGACTAAAAAGTTATAAGCTCTTAACACAACCGACAATAGCCTATGGCAGTGTAAAAATTTTTTTCGCAATAAGCGCTCTAACATTCCTAATATTAATAGTTCTGGCATCGCAAATAATAATGAACAGAAAGCCAATCTACTTGTTCTAACACTTAAAAAAATTTCATAGAAAACAAAAGGCCTGATGATAAAATTTATCCTATTGATGATAATATTACTAACACTTTAGAAGACTTTCTCTCCCACCCACCTCCCCTTCCCATTGCTCCTACTAACCCAGACGAAATCACTGAATACGTCAGAAATATCCCCAATAACCAAGTGCCAGTAAGTGATAATATTACCAATAAAATGGTTAAAAACTTTCCACTTAAAATTATTCTCTTACATATTTAATTTATAAAACTTTAATTCTCAGACATTTTCCAAATAACTGGAAAACTGCAATAGTTTTTCCAATTAAAAAACCTGGCAAAAATAATCATCATCACCACAGTTACAAACCAATTTCCCTTGTAAGCATTTTAAGAGCAGTCAGTATGGTAAACACCTTCGAGAAATCGAGTTTGTGAGTTTTTGATATTTCTAAGATCTCCACAAATCAAGCCCTTTCCAATGATATAACATACTAGTCGATTTATGAATTAGAAGTATTTTAAAATAATTTTTTAAGAAATAACAACTATTTTGCCACGCCCACTTTGACAGATAGAAATGTAAACATTGGCCTTTTAAAACTGGGATGCTTTTCCAAGGCCATTATCGGTTTTATTTATTCCCACGAAATTTCCTGTAGAATAACTGTAAGTGTAACTGGTAGGGTTGTTTACCTATTTTTGGCGCTCTCGAACAAGTTTTATCGTTCTCGATATCATTTATCAATATTTAAAATTTCTGAAATTTAAAAATTTTGAAATTTTTTATTTGAAAGATGCCAAGATCTCAAAAGGTTTTCAAGAAACGCAAAGGTAAGTATTATCCACGTAAGAATACTATTAATAGTAAAGTAAGTACCACTGATAGTAAATTAAATGCTCGAGCTGGACATGCACATGACTCAAAGCAGTCATGTGCAAAAGAAAAGAAAATTCTCAATTTAAATGGGAATTTTTCTTCTTTTGATGATAGCGTAGGTATTATTAATGCAATCATGAATTTGAATATTCTTGCATTTGTTTTCAAGAATGAAGTTCACTGTAAAATGTGTAACATTGGTTTAGACATGCAAGTTTTAAAAGGTAAGTCTAGACTGGCTATTACGTTTGTCCTGAAATGTTTTACTTGTCCATATCGTGTAGAATTCTCTTCTTCAAATTTTCATGAAGGAACGCAAATTGCTACAATAAATACCAGGTTTGTATATGCTATGCGTTCAATTGGAAGAGGTGCAGAAGCAGGGAGAATGTTCTGCGGCATAATGAATCTTCCGCAACCACCTACAAGGTTCCCTCCTTACGGTAAGCGAATTTTAAATGCTGCCAAACTTCTTTACGAGGATTCAATTGAAAATCTGCGAAGGAAGCTATTTGTGAAAATGAAGGTAACAAAAATATTGCGGTAGCTGTACATGGGACAGAGCAGAAGCGTTGTTACACATCCTTGAATGGTGTAGTTACTGTGACCAGCATTGATACAGATAAGGTGATAGATGTTGATATTATTTCGAAATATTGTACTTGTAAAAACTTGCTTTTTCATGAAAAGGATTGTAAAAGGAATTACGTTGGATCTAGTGCAGCGATGAAAATTCAAGGTGAGTCTAAAATTTTTCAACGGTCATTATCTTTACATAATGCCCGATATATTACGTACTTAGGATATGGGGATTGCAAAGCATTTGCTGCGGTTAAAAAGAGAAACATCTATGGAAATGAATATACAATTGAAAAATTGGAGTGTATTGGCCATGTAATGAAGCGCATGGGAACAAGAGTACGCCAATTAAAAGCTCAATTCAAAGGGCAAATCTTGTCAGACGGTAAGTGTTTAAGTGGGAAAAATCGTTTGACTGAACATATGAAATAGATAACTTGCAATCATACTATAGATCAACTATGCGGAGAAATCACAGCGGTGTTCAGAACATGCAGCAAAGCTATCGGGGCCATTTTTCTGCATAAAGTATCCTATCCTCATCATGATTTTTGTCCTGTCAGTGAAGATTCATGGTGTAGAATTAAAAAGGCTGAAGCATAAGGAAGTCTTACAAACATAAAAATAGTCTTCCCGTCGCTGTTATAGAAGCAGTACGTATTATATTTAAAAGTCTTTCCCATCCTGATCTGTTGAAAAAAGGTTTGCATGGAACAACACAAAACCCGAATGAAAGTTTTCATAATGCCCTTTGGTCACCTGTTCCCATAACAACATTTGTACAGATTGAAACACTTTCTCTTGATGTTTATGATACTGTTTGTTCCTTTAATGATGGTAATGTATCGAAATTAAAAATGTGTGCTTCATAAAATGGGAGTAGAACCTGGGGAATATTCAGGAAGTGCGATGAAAATGTTTGATAGGGAAAGACTAATAAAATCAATTTATGCTTCTTCTGGACGCTCGAAGAAAATTAGAAAAGATAAAAGAAGAAAAAGAAAGAAAGATAATATTAAAAGAAAAAAATAAGTTAAAAACCGGCTACAGTGTAGGACCTTTTTGATGAGGTAAAAATTTATACAAAAGCTACTGTATTTTCTAATTATTATATTTTTTAAATAGTCTGTTCTTTTTTCTATAAGTCTACTGTATGCAAGAACTGGAAATTTTTACTATATATTTCATTTATATTCTTGTGTGTTCTTATTCTTTATGTGAAAGTTTTGGAAAATTTCTCAGACATTTTTCACTAATGAGCAGATGTCGTAACACAGAAAATGTGACAATTTTTATTAAATTGTATATTCCTTTTTCTATAAGTCTACCGTATGCATGTGAACTGGACATTTTTATTATATATTTCATATATATTCTTGTGTGTTCTTATTCTTTATGTGAAATTTTTAAAATATTCCTCAGACATTTTTAGCTAAATCACAGAAAATGACAATTTTTAATAAATTGTGTATTCTTTTTTATATAAATCTACTATATGCATAAACTGGAAATTTTTACTATATATTTCATATATATTGTGTATTTATACAAATTTTTAAGCTTTGGTGTTCAAAAGTTTCTTAGTAAAAGATATATAAGTATCCCAAAATGCAATGCCTTTTTTCGTTTCACGTAGCTTGTTACATACATAAAAATACATAAATTTCATGTTAAAAGAAGAAAAAAAACAAATTTCTTTTTGTTTTGAATACCATTTAGCTAAGGTATTAATAAAATTCGAAAGAGAGACGATGTAAATATTTGGGAAAATTTCTTTGAAATCGTTCTGTATGACATATTGAAGCTGAGGTTTCACGTATGTAACGGTGTTGGGTTAATTTGGGATCATATTTTGTAATTCTTCATATAATTCGTAAGGTTGGAAGTTACTGCTCTCACCTACTTGCAGGACTGTGTCTGGGCAGTTTTTCAGTATTTACTCTTTTGGAATATTTTTTAACTTGTTTAAGTCATAGAGAAAACCAAAATTTTCAAAATGTTGATTTAAAGACACAAATCTTGAATCCAGAATGCTTATCACAGAATCAATCATAATATTAAATAAGTCTGTTTCACGCCGGCTTTTGACAAACTCTATAGGTTGATCGCCGCCTTCATAATTAAACATTGTTTTCTTTTTGGATATCCTTTAATTTTTAAAATCTTTTGACAAATCATAACTGCTTTTCTCAATAAACTTACATGCTTCAGACAGGTATTATCCGACTCCAGTTTCTTGATTACCTTTGATCCAGCTACAAACTGTACGCAAATATTCCAGAGTAATGTATAAAAAGGCTTGTACACAGATTGCCATAATTTGTTTATGATATTGACACGCGTTAATAACCAATACCATATACATGTAATGATACGATAAATCCCAAAGTGAATATTTTATTTAAAACGGAATCACAATCACTGAATGTGTCGGACTGTTCCATTTGGTTTTTTAAAAAAAGTTTTCTATGCATTCAACAACATCATCAAATTATAATAATGCGGCCTTCACCACCTCGATTCTGCTTTCCTACCTTGTGTCTGATAAAGGCTTAATAGTAAGCCTTAATTTGTCTTTGGTTATTTTTCAGCGTTTGCTGGAACTTGAAAATAGTAAAACAAATCTGAATAAAACCAAAAAATGTTTTTCTTGACACTGACGAATTAGCTGCGTCTATCAATAACAGATTCCAGCTATGACAACCACAAGGTGTGAAAAATGCCATGGGATTTATATTTAATATTCGAGGTTCAACTCCACTGTTTATGCCTATCATATTTGCCCCATTGTCGTATCCTTGTCCACGACAGTTCTGATTTTCTAAGCCATCTTTTTCTACTTCTCCCAGTATTGCATTGGTCAAATATTTTCCAGGCGTTTCAGTGACAGCAAGAAATCCGATCAAGTTTACTTCTATACTTCCAGTTGATGTACAACACTATCTTAAGATGACCGACATTTGTTAAATTCTACTACAGTCTCTAGTGCAGTCGAGTAAAAAAGAATAATATTTCGCCTTTTTTATCCTACCAATCACTTCACTGGTAACTGTGTTTGACATAATTGTGATCAATTTATTCTAAATAGCATAGCCTAGATAATGGTGTGCAAGTTATTTACTCTCAATGCGATTTATGTATTCCCGTAACATAGGATCATATTTAGCTATCAATTTAAATAAATCAATGAAATTTCCAGAATTCTTAGTGTCTTCGTCTGTTTTGAGAGATTCTCTGAGACCTCTAAATGCCAGATTATGATAGGCTAAGAAATGTATAATATCAATTAATCTCTCAAACAAATTGCACCTCAATTTTTGAGATTCAAAAATTCGCCTTTCCTTTTCTTGGTCTAATATTTTTCCGTGCTTTATTTTCTTCTCTAATGTTATCCATAGGATTATACAGACCATATGTTATTTAGTATTCTCATGTGTGTGTAAAATACTAAACTCTTTTCAATCACGGTACCCTTCCTGTACCATTTGAGTTTGTGAATTGCCAAATAGTCTGCATGGAAAACATAACTCTATTTTTATAACTTGAATAAACCAACCAGTGACGACGTTGTGTGAGTATGAATTTCAATTATTTAATTTTCTTGAGAAATGAAAATTGGAAAAGTGTCCTTGATCATCATCTTTAGGACTCATCACTTTATTCATCACTGTTAATTAACTGCTGTGTGGGACCGCTTTGAATTATATCATGACTGGTGAGCATCTATCATAGGAAACGTACACAATCCCGGGTCAAAACTGGAAAATGCTTGTTTCACTACGTCACTGGCATCTCTTTTCACAGGCGAAGAACTAAGAGGCGAAGAACAGAAATCTCAGCGTCAGATTATGATTGGAAAGCTTTTGATCCTATTTCTATTTCCGATTTTCGTCGTTCGATATCAATAGTCGGTGCATTTGGAGTAACTTCCAAATTCAACGGAGATTCGGATACGGATTAATGTTGTTGAGAAGTCGAAGGGACCGATTAATTTGATCCTATACTACCAAATTCAGTTTGCCCGAGAAATTTCATCATACCTGAATTTTAAACCTGGTTGGATACAACTCTTTCCGCTTTTCTTTTTCTTTTTGCTGCTCCAGAGTCCAATTTTCTCTATCTCTATCTCTCTTAGTGCCTAAGCGTGACATGATCGATGAATTATGAAAAATGACCAGTACCACACACACACACACTAATATTTATTCTCACATCAAATACTTTTAAAATTTATAATATGATATAAAAACAGGAAGCGAGACTGCGTCTGCATGCGATACTTTAATAGGCTTTCTAATGATGGTAAGTCCCGAGCTAGCCCCGTCTCTGACCGGGGACTTCCCGTGATAGCATCTTAACTCGAGCTAATGTTGTCAGACTAAATATGAGCTAATGAGCTGAAACAACAAAGTTGAGAAATTATTCTTAAATGAAAATAAAAAACAGTATTTTCATGATTTATTCATATACTTTCATGCAATAATAAGTAGAATATCTTTAAAAAATGTCGATGTATCAATTTTTCAATATCTTATGGTGAAAAACAGAGTTGAGAATTTTCTATTTTATTAATTATAAACCCCCCTCCCCCTGTGTGGAGTGCACTTTTGGATTTTCCTTCTCGTTCGATTTATTTCATCAATGAGGTGCGAGGCCCTGTGCATCGCGAGGCAGTGGGCAGTGGCCTACACCTTGCGCCGCCTCTGACTGTCTATATTATTTTGAGTAGATTGAATTGAAAAAAACTTGTTTTGAACCACTCCCACCTCTCTCCCCGTGCAATTGTTTTTCCGAAATATATAATTTTTTCCCTTTCAATTGACTTCCAAGCAATAAGATAATCGGGCCATCGGGCAGAAATTTTTTTTCCGAAGTTATACTTCTTTTGGGGCGTTAGAGAAATAGGATGAGGGTAAAGTTTTATAATGCGCGCACCCCGTCACGAATGCGAAAATCCTTTGTCTAGAAATATACAGAACGGGACAAATCATTCCCGCCTTCGAAATTCTCAGAAAAGTATTTCTCTTTACTTCCCTGAAAATGAGGGTATCCGGGTTTGAACCGGGGACCTCCCGACCTGCAGTCGAACGCTGTACCACTGAGCTATACACCGTGTATCAGAGAGTCTTTGCTTTGCGTTCCGTATAGCAACGGATACGAAAATGCTTTGTTTAGAAATATACAGAATGGGACAGATCATTCCAGCCTTCAAAATCCTCAAAAAAATTTTTCTCTTCTCTCTCTCTCACTTCCCTGAAGAAAAAGCCTCCCGGGTTTGAACCAGGGACCTCTCGATCTGCTGTCGAATGCTCTACCACTGAGCTATACCCTCGCGTCAGCGAACGTTTGCTTTGCTTTCCCTAGGAACGGATAGGAAAATGCTTTGTCTAGAAATATGCAGAACGGAACAGACTATTCCCGCCTTCGACCCCCTTCTCATATTATTGGTCCTATTGTCCCTGTGCGGGGGTGTTTAAATTTATTTAAATCGTGATTATCTCAGGTTTGGCTGGTCCGATTGACTGAAGGTTAGTATCGTTCAATTCTGCTCGTGACCGCCTTTCGTTCTTGGCCCAGCTTGCCCTTCTAAAGGTTTTTAGAAAGATTTTAATCTTGTTATGCCAAAGAAGAATAACTTCTTATGTGTGTACATAAAAGTACACAGACACTTTTATAGGAGCTCCCACCGACCATCCAGGCAACCCAACTTTCTGCGCACAATACATCAAGTATGGGACGGAGGGACGCTTCGCGTCCCAGTGCCCAACGATGTCCAGCGACAGACACTTTTTTTTTGTCGAACAATGTAATAATTATACTTTTGTTCTTTGCTCACATGATGTTCTTCTTTTGTAATTGAAATAAAATTTTTGAAAACCTAACTCTAAATCAATTTTATGCAGATATTCTGTAACAAAAGTATAAATATGAAGATTTTTCGCAGATAGTTGCCATACTACGTGAAGTCAGACGGCAGCACAAATCCACTGTTGATAAGAACCTTGTAGGTTAGGAGATATTCTTCCCCCAACAAGTGCAATCTGGTTGAATTTCAACTTTGTCGTGTTTGTTATCTATGATTGTGATCCAGGTAAAAGGTAAACTAACTGTTTTTTTTTTATCATATCAATAATTATCATATTCATTTCTTTTAGATATTTATTCGTTGTGGCTGAAAGAAAAATTGAAAAGGAGAAAAAAGAAAACTTGAAGATGAAAATAGACAGTTTCAGAATGAACGGGAAAATTTGTACTTTTTTATTCATGTAAAAGATGATGCTGTATATTTGATTTGTCATTATTGAATTTCAATTTTAATATCATACAACCTGAAAAGACACTATGAACAAAAACATGGAGAAATTGATAAACTTACTGTTGGCGAACAGACAACTAAGCTACAATCTTTGACGAACAATTTGACATCTCAACAATGCAAATTTCATAAGCAAATTGACCAATCAAATGGTATTATCAGTGCTAGCTTTTGAGCATCCCACATTATTGCTAAAAATCTGAAGCCTATTACAGACGGTAACTGTTGAAGGCCACCGCAACGAACTATCTCTATGACGCAATGCTTGGGTGGAGTCAACAAAGAAGAGCCTTTCTCCGATTGGACTATTTTATTATTACAGCTTTTGCTTTATGTTAACGGCAAAATCAACGGAGACATTCTTTTGTTAGATACAGTACTGTGCGGGACTTTGTATACGTAGAATGCTGTTCTCGTGAAATGATATCCTTATTAAAATTGCTATAGAATAATCCGTGGTGTGATTATTTCTTGAACCTGCTTGTTGTAACCCTGTGTGAGTTCAGCAGTAACTATAACAAAATTTGTATAGTCTCAGCAGTTGAAGAAATCTGTCAAGAAAAATTGAATCTCCTTACTCAAATTAGTCTGTCACTTCCAACCATAGAAAGATGAATTGAAAATATTTCGAGTGAGATTTGTGCATCGCGCTAAACACAACTACAACAAGCTTCGTATATTTCTCACTGGCTTTGGATCAAGCACCAGATATAAATGACACTGCTCAACTTGCTACTTTTATTAGAGGTTACGGTAGTCAAATGAATATTACTGAAGAACTACTCGAACTTGTGAATTTGAAAAGTACTACCACCGAAAGAGATATTAAGAATACTGTCATAAATTGCTTGCAAAGTTGTCAGATAGATTTGAAAACTCTTGTAGACATTGCAACAGATAGAGCACCTTCAATGGTTGGAAAAAATTTTCTGCTTTTACATTAATTTTCGATCACATAAAAGCTTTAGAAAACAGTTCAAGTGATTTTGAAATGTTCATTTGTCATTGTTTTTTGCACCTCGAGAATTTAAGTGCACAAATATTAAATATGTCTCGTGTGCTGAAAGATTTTTCGTCAAGGTAATTAATTCAATTACAAACAATTCAATGAAGACTCGTCAATTTCAAGAATATCTTAGGGAACTGGAATCTGAGTACGGGATCTCATTTATTACACCAAAATTCGGTGGTTAAGTCGCGGAAACTATTTATTGAGATTTTAGAAATTAAGGGAAGAGAAATTGAAACTTTCATGAACAATAATGATCATAATATAAGTGAACTTTCGGATGATCAATGACATGTAGATTTATGTATTCTAATATATATAACAATGAAACTGAATGAGCTAAATCAGAAGTTACAAGGTAAAATAAATTGAATATCCATTGTTATCAAGATGAAAGCCTTTGTGGCAAAGCTTCAGCTTTATGAAAATCAATTGCGGTCAAACAATTGGATACATTTCCCATTGTTAAATGACTATAAAAGTTACCACAAAAACCTCTTCAAATATTCTACTGAAAATCAGAAAATTATTTGAAGAATTCTACGCCAGATTCTCCTACATTCAAAGTTTGAAGAAATGTTAGAAATAGTTTTAGTTCCACTTAATGTAGAGGTGGAATCAGTACCTCCAAATTTACAAATAATAGAATTACAATCAAGTATCGAGCTAAAAAGCATGTGAGAAGGGAATATGATTGAGTATTTTCAAAAATATATCCTCAAAGATAAATTTCCAAATTTAAAATGATTCGCTATGCGCATTGTATCAGCATTTGGAACTACTTATCGCTGCAAGAGTCATTTTTTTTTCGAAATTAAACCTGGTAAAAACAAAGTATCGCAGCCGGTTGCTCGATGCAAACATGACCAATCAACTATGATGCGCGTCGACTAAATTATACGTTGATATTTAAAGAATCTCAAGTAAAATTTAAAAACATGAGTCACATTAATTAAGTGTAAGGTAATAAAATATTTTGAATGTTGTACGATAATAAAATATTTTGAGTAATATGCTGTTTCATTTTGATATGTGCGGCCCACCTCAGTTTAGTAAATTTTTACTTGGCCCACTAACTGATTTGGGTTGCGAATCCCTGGTTTAAACACTAATTTTTTAAAAAAATTTTTTTATGTATATTCGAGGAGAGAATAATTTCAGCAGCCTTGTATTAGCGTCCTGACATCAAAAATGATGCTGAATATACCCTTTGTTCTTCTTCCCATGACTCTGTACAGTACATAAACATAAACATTCGTGATCAACTATAGATCAAAAAAAGAGAAAGAAAAGTCAGATTTTTACTCTCTTTCCAAGGTACCGAGACTAAATGTGGTGGGAATTGTTGAGGAGTTCTTTTATATTTTTCATTGAAAAAGAATCTGAGAAATAATATAAAATCGAAAAAGGAATTTTTTTTATTTATCTCGAATGGCAGCTAAGCCCTTAGAAGTGTTTTGAAAAAGAAGAAAACAAAAAATTTAATTTCTGGATGCATATACATTTTTCATTAGATTAATTCAATTTGAGTCACTTTCCCTAACTATAAGCTCTGAGAATAAAATTATTCGATAATTATTTTACATTAGACACTTTTTTCCTAATGGGGCTGCGCATCGGTATTTTAAATTGTGCAGACCTATTACATTTCCCAGGAGCTGGTATCAAGTTTTAGCGCGACACTATATAGGCGTAACCAATTACCTCAAGTAATTTTGACGCCCAATTTCCTCCCCAGATGGAGACATCTGAGATCTGATGAGGCGAACCTGTATTAGGATTTAATTTAGTCGAGAGCACCCAAGCCAAACAGACATTCTAGGGATTTTTTACATGTCCTATATACGACATGACCCCTGTCGTTTTTCGGTATCATGAAAATCCACCGACTGGGGTCAGGGTCGATCCTGCAGACTTTGGTGCAGAAGGCCAGCGACAAACCAACCTCGCAAGAATAGTAAGTAAAATATAAACTTAAACCGTCCAAATAATTAGTAAAAATATGTATTTTTTCTTTGCTTTCGTACCGTATTTATAGAATAAAAATATTTGCCCATTGTTGTTCAAATAATTCTTGCAGCGATCGAAAAATAAGTGCATATTTGTCACGAGAGGGCGCTAGTGTGTAAAGAGTTAGTGAGTGAGTAAACATAGTGATAGAGGACGCATGGAGAATGCTCGAATAAAAGTCTTGTTCTGAGTCTGACATTCCATTTTTAGGTGTGTGAATTAATATTAAAAATAATGAGTCTCGAACTAACGAAAAAATATTTTTGTAATATTTTACTATTTCTCCATTCATCTGCTGCTTCCTGGGGAAAAAGAAATCTCTTTTCTTCGTTTTGGCAGGAAGATTTAAGAAAGAATAAAGTGACAATCCTTCGTAAATATTTTTTTCATTCTGAGTAGCAGTTTTCCATTGCATTTAAATATTTTATCGAGTAAACATTACATTTGTTTTTCCACGTATTTTGGAATAACATTGTGAGTTACAAAACGCAGATTATAACAGTAAAGGAGCTAAGAGAGGTCCCTAAACTATAATTCCTTTTCTAGTTGTCAATACATGGATGGAGACGTGTGTATGTGTGAATTTTTTGAACGAAAATTAGATTTAACGGTTGCCACAGCGAAATACATCGCTTATACCCAGAATCCCAGAGAAAGGGTGAAAAAGAATCTTGTAGCATCATCATTTGAAAAAGTGATCTGTTTTCGTGTATGAAATACACTTATTTATATACATTTAAAATAGTATAACTATATGAGTGGTGTCTTGCAACTCTAAACTGAGACCATCATTTATACCACAAATGATTAAAAGGTAAAAGTATTAACAAAGCGAACCAAATATGGGAAGGCAAAACGGTCTGAGAAAATCTGACTGTTACCTCTGCTAATATTCTTAATTACTCTTAAGGTATGCATGTTTTTCGTCTCTCACATTGTGTGTGTGTGTTAAAAATTTTAGCGAGTGCTTATATTCTTGAGTACTATCTATGTAAAAGGTTATGATTTTAGTGAAGGGCCACGCAGTCGTATACAAGTTTATTTCTTGTTTTATCTTCAGTGATCACAATTTGTATGAATATTTTAAGGGAGAAACGACTGAATGGTATCACATTTAGATAAGAATTCGACATTAAGATTATGGGTCGGTTATTAGCCTACACATTACATCTAATTATATTCATTTTGATTGGAAAAAAAATTATCTGGAAACTAAAAAAATAAAATTATTTATTAAGAAGCAGGAGAGTTAACTTTGTACAATCTTATAACGTTTTCGTTGAAAAATTAAGTACTGATGCTGAGGAAAAAGAAATCCCTTTTTTGCGAATTTAAAGGAATTTATTCAATTTTAGAAGAATTGAATAGTAAAGCATGTTTTTTTTTCTTTTGAAAGTCCGAATGCTCGACAGTATGAAGCAGAGTATGAAGTAATTGAGAAAAGTAACACTAACATGACAATGCAGAGGAGACTCATATTTGAATGAAATGTTTGTTTGAACTTTCTCACATATAGAAGGCGCTGTCAGTGTAGAGAGAGCACTACTTATGCTGACTTGTTTTGTTGTGATCAGAGACCTTGTCAAACTCATAATTGCGGGCCACATGACTCATTTTATATTAGTTTGGGGGTCACGTGTTTTCAATGCTTGAAAAATTAACAAAACTCGGTTGTTAGAATGATTTTATTATATATTAATTAGACTCAATGCATTATATATTATACATACACAATCGTTTCAGATATTTGCAATATTAAGTTCTGTCAGAAACGCCTATTTATACAAATAAATGTGAGTGTATATTTCTGCGTTTTTGAAAAATTACATGTATTGCAATGAAAAAAAATATCCCAAAACATCTTCCGTTAAGGATGTAAGGGACAATTCTTTTTCGTTACCGACTCTTTTATTTAAAAGGAACTAAGCTACCACTTTTTTTTTAAACAAAATATTTATGCATAAAAAATTGTATCCGTTGTTAGAATTCTATTTGGTTCTGACCAATTTCTCGTTCGCGACTTGTGTAGTGTTGCGTAAATTTTGAAAGAAATATGTGCGCATGAGTTACAGAAATTGTGCTGAGATTAAATCTAAAATTACCCTTGGATATTATAATCCGTATTAAGATATTTTCAAAAAGAAAAGGGAGAAGTGTTGTGCAGCGGTTCATTAACTTACGATCGCTGCGACTCTCGCTCATGTATCAGCCTGGTTTCGCGGACCTCCAAAATTTTAAACACGCCCAACCTGTCTGAGTGGCTTAAAGGGAGAGTTAAATGTTTAAAATACCCAGGGGGCGCTGACATCGTGAGGGAGAGAGTAAATTTTCCTCAGTTCAAAAGGGGAAAAGTTATGAATATTGTTTTTAAGGATGGTTTTATGAATATTGTATTTTCACGTGAAAAGCTCCCAATATATAGAGGAAGGGCGGACGAAAGGGTGGGCAAAAGTCGATTAGGTGGGGCCAAACATGGGGTCGTGCCGCTAGAATTTTATACTCCAATTCCTGCTATCTCTAAGTGAGTTGAATACACCAGAATTTTCTCGAACCAATGAGGTTATTCACGAATGTTTGCTACTATGCTTTTGAAACTACTACTAGTGTCATCTATCAGTGGTAGAGTATATTTCCTAACTATATTTCTACTTTTGACCAATAGATGTCGGCAAGTATCACGGTCGTATCACTACTTATTAATTGTAGTAATTGAAACAGAAAATTTAGCAAGCGAACTCTGTGACTAGTCCAAAAAATACAGATAATGGAAGAAAAGTTAAAAGTGTTTGGCCCTGGAAGTAACAGTAGGAATGTAAGACTGGAAAATTTGATGATCCCTGATGCGCAGTATAAATAAAATTGCATTTATTTTTATAAATATTTGTAAGTTCAATCCATTTTGCGTTTTGAGCACCATGTAACACTCATTCCTAACTTTTTATTTTGCTTCACCTATTGTAAATTTGTAATATCTTAATAGTTTTAATTACTTAACTATTTATCTAATTTTCATTATAACTAATGCAGCTAAGAGAAAAGCTGAACTCACATGTTTTCACCCAGTTATTTCAAGACTGGAGATTGAGCTTCCCTGCGGGAAGCAGGTTCTCCAATAATCCATCAACTTATATATGAGTACCACGTTCCTATTGCCTAGCCCTGGGTTCGATCTCCAGAAGCTCTCTTTTAACGTCATCGCTAAAGTATATGCATTCGGAACGGAAGGTATCCAGGTCGAATCTTCCCTCTTTCATTATATATAAGAATATTTTTCCCCGCCCCTCCTCTATATATAGGGTTTTTTCTCAGTGGCTTCATTCAGAATGTTGACAAAACGATAGCAGTTCTTTTCACAAGAAGGAAAACACAACCAACACCTCCTACTCTCTATTCCACACAACTCCAGTGGTCTCAGAGCACAAAATACCTTGGATTGATCCTTGATAAAAAACTCACTTGGAAACAACATTTGACTCACAAGCGCGATAAATTCCGGAGGGCTCTAAGAGCACTCTTCCCTTTAATTGGCCGGAATTCTGTTTTAAATATGTACAACAAGTTACTTCTCTACACTGCCGTTTTGCGTCCTATTATCACCTATGGTGCGCCTGTGTGGGGATATGCTGCAGATTCTAATTTAAAAATTCTCGAGATTGCTCAGAACTCATTAATCGGGAACATAGTTAAAGCAGATAGATATACTAAAAATTCTTTAATTTATAATGATATTAAAATTCCCCCTTTTAAAGCTTATATACAAAAACTGGCTATTTCCTTTTTCAATAATCTTCCAAATATCGACAATGAAAATGTTCAAAAACTCAATAACTACTATCCAGAGCCAGATGTAAAAAGGCCTAGGAGAATACTCTTAGACTCCTATTTTCCCCCCTAACAATTAATTTAGTCACTCTCCGTTGACCGTGTATTTTCTAAATTTCTCGTTATTTTATTTTTCTATTTTTAACTTTTAAACTTAAATTCCCTCATAAGATCCCACACAGGTTAGTATTCTAGACCCCTCCCACTTGTTCAGTTCCAAAGCATCAGTGCAGCCAATAAAGTGCCTACTCTCCCAGTGCCATGGACCAATCAAATGCATTCGACTCATCAAACTTCAGGACATTCCCGCCGAAACCTAAGATACAACCCTGACTGTTTCCTATAGCCACGTCTCCTTGCCACGATCCTACAACCAATCAGGACACTCTCTCCCAGCCAGGCCCTTCCACATCAGGCCACATGCACATTTCCGATATGGGATGGAGGAACGCTTCGCGTTCCATTTCCCAGAGACGTCAGCGTCAGCGTCATTCAGTCTTCTCCATTCCTACTGAGCAGAAGCAGATTTTTAAAATTGTGTAACCATTATATCTAAACTTTCGGCGCGTTCTGGAGCTGGAATAAAGTTTCGTATGAAGAGGCTAGGGGCGGCGTGAAGTTCAGGAATAATCAAAATCAACAGTAGTCACTGACATCCTGAGAGATATGGAAGGATTCTGACTATATAGATAGAAATACGCTGTTTTTTTAACTTGCGGCTAGCTAATAGTGTTTTACTTCAACATTATTTGAAAAACTACTTCCATGCGTGTGTGTGTATTACTTTTAACGAAATTTTAATGTATCATTTTTTAAAAAATAAAATTACATTTTTTCTTTTGTTTTATGGATAAATCTATATAGATGTTTTTCATGCAAATCGTGAATTTTGACGTATGATTCTTCCTGCACTAAATGTATATAAAATCATGAACTACTTTTGATTTTTCTCAATATTCTGAAAGCTAAGGGTTTCATTTTACTTTATATTTAAGAAATTAATTACAGCTGTAAAATATTTTCTCAAGTGAAAAATCCATAACAGTATAAGGATAAAAGCCTTTTAACATACATTTTTCTTCCTGAATGTCCTTTTTTAAAATTTTGTGAAGGTTAAAAAGCTTTCTTCACTTTGGCCTTGTTATGTAATTTACAATATATTTAATTTAATAGGCACTCATTGAATGTAGTATCAAACATGCAGTAATATGTAACCAAGGAATTACTGTCGATACTGATAGTAATTTTGTATTTCATCTTTTTTGCAGTGAAAAAGAATAATTGAAGGAATTCTTTGTGAATATTTGGTATTCAAACCTATTTATATTACATATATTAGTAAAATTACGTATTGTTCTTTTTTAGTATCAATTATTCTTTAAAAATATTGCGTCCATGTTTTTTATCCGGTACAGTGGTTAGTGACGATGATTGTTGTGCCATAGGGCCTGGGTTTGAAACTCGAGGAAGGCATGGATGTTTGTAAATGTACACAGTGCGTGTGTGTGGCATGGGGTCTTTATAGATATTCGTTTAACCGCAAGTCCTCTCATGTAGTTGGTGGACAGGGAAGAACGGTGAGAAGTAGGGATGGCGATTTTTTCGGAAAAAGATCGATTTTTAAATCGATTCGAATCGTAACCTGATGAATCGATTCACAAAAAAATCGAGATCTAAAAGATCGATTTTTTTTTTCCAAGTCTGCATTTACAATGTAAATATAAATCCCTTTTATGAAAAACAAGAAAGATACCATAATAAGCGATCTCTTATCAGTAAAATCAGGAAATTTTTTAGTTCGGAGAATTCGATAATTACAATTATTTTATTACCATATCAAAGTATTAGGTATAAAAGAAAATATTTATTTTCTAAATGTATTTGTTACATTAGAAAGTTTAGAAAATAGTTCAGCTTATAGTTCTCAATGCTTAACATGTAAGCTTTTTAAAAAGAACAGTCTGTTCCGTTCCGTTCCGCCGTTCAGTTCCGTCTGTTGAGTCTGTCAACAACAGTTCCGCTCATCATTTGCGATGTTGCCGCCAATCGAAAAAAGGCGCTCGCGAGGGACAGATGATCCCACGATACTCATATACATCATAGCAGTTAAGTGAACGTGATGATAAATAGAGGTTTTTGTTCTTGCCAGTAAAGTATAGGATCACATACTTCAGGTGCACAACTGCCTGCGATAAATAACATTTAAAGATAGTATATTCACCAAATTGTCAATAATTTTATGGTTTTTACCGAAACAGAAAAAATCGAAAGTCGATTTTCTAGGATGAAATATCGATTCAATGAATCGATTCAGTGCTACATATCGATTTTTGGGCCCGAGAAATTAATTTTTCGATTAATCGATCGCAGATCGCCATCCCTTGTAGGAAGCCCTCTGACCACTCTCCAGGGTATTGTTCTAACTCAAAATTTGGATGAAACCGAGTAAAATAGCACTGTATCCTGCATGGTGCTCAATGCTACTACAAAAACTTACTCCTTACAACGATAAATCTAATGAGCCTCGTTCTGCCACTGGCGATCAGATGGCGTTAGCGTCAAAGAGACATTTTGCATGCATAATTTAACTATGGATAAATCAAATGTAATCTATTCCTTAAAGAATCTTTTCTAAAAAGCCTTTGAGGTTCATGTTGAATCCGTGTGTAATATCGTAAAAGAAAGGGAAACAAAAACAAATCTGACACTTTTGAAGATTTCAAGATTAAGAAAGAAAATATTGAAAAAAAAAACCCTGCATCCTGGAATGTTAAGTGTACTGGAAGCAAATTTAACAAAATGGGTATAAAATAACAATAATTTTATTGCCATTACAATGGTTTTTATAATGAAAAATTTGATAAGAAAAGAAATACATAAAAATGGTAAGCACAGCAACAAGATGAATGAAAGTTCCCTTCAAAGGAGAAAGATTACGAAGACAAAGAATGCGAAGTATATGTGGAATTCTACAAAAACCACTTTAGGACATTGAATAGATTTCGAACGAATGAAAATAACAAAAGAAGAAAAAGAAGTTATAAACAAGAAAACCAGGTAATAAAAATAAGTTGAAGCTATTTGGGATGGGGTTGAAATTCCGTTAATGAGAAATAAGAAAAGATTCATTTGAAACCAAGGGAAGATTTACAAAATGTAACAGTAGATTTTTTAAAAATCTAGGATGGTATTTTGAATTCAACTGAGTGAGTTTAGACAAGTGGGTTGAAAGCTTAAAAAACAGTAAATGGTAGTTCTTTTAAAAACCAGAACACTTTTAAAAAAGATTTGTACTCGTTCGTACCTGCTTGTAATACTGAATACTTCATGTTGAAATTTTATGCAATATGCTTAGATTTTGCGCATGAAATGCATGCGTATGAATTTGATTAACCCTCTGACCGGAGCATTCCTCTCTCAGACGGGGATGCTTTGCTTTGATGCTTGTAGATAACGCTGTGGTGGGTTGTCTTGACATCTTCAGTTGGACTCTTCCCAGTAATAGGATCAAGTGGTGGTACATGGCGATTTTTGTCAACTCACAATATGTGCGATTTTTCTTATCTATCATAGTCTTTTAGACGGATATTCCTCTAGTTTTTCCGTGGTTGGTATTATTATTTTTAAATACTTTTATTGGAATATAAATAATTTTTAATTTGTTTTTATAAAAATACTAGTCAGAATTCTAGTGATAAAAATATATTGTTCTGCTTGATTTTACACAACACATCTTATATGAGCCATACTCAATTTCATGAGCCGTAAGGACATTTAAAACAGTCCTTAAGGTAATAAAATTAAAAAAAAAATTACGTGCTGATATGCCTCAGTGCGGCAAAAAAATTGATGTTCCTGGCAGAGGGTTAAGCCACTTTGTTATTTTTGGTTGACAAAAGACGGACTTCAAGCATTTTCAAAAATCTGCACTTTTATTGGCATCTATAAAGGAACATATAGCTATTTCTAAAAAGATTTTGATGACAGATGATACGAAATGTAATTTTTTAATGCTCGAAAGACAGTTTTTTAGTATTCCCGAAGAAAGTTTATGAAGCACATGACATGATAGTAGTTAGAGGCGTAACATTTCCAGATTCGTAATGAAGGAAATACAAGTTGAAGCATAAAAGACTGTTCGAAGTCTACTAGAAGAAACAGTCTTTGATATTAGGTTAAAAGTTGCGCTGAAGATTTTTGACAAAATGGATCACATGAAAGAATTTAAGATACTTTGAGCAGACGTACAGACTTAAGTATTGGCATATTGTCACAGGAAGTGGTATGGAATTGATACCAATATCCTGATTGAAAGCATACAGAGGTCAATAAAGTGTGTGTACCTCCAAAAAGTTAATGAACGTAGTGTTACATGACAAAGCTTTATTTATTTTAATAAAATTTGTGGTAGATAAAAGTATTCAAGAGTATTATTTGGAGAAAGGTAAGGTATCACAAAAATAGAGCTCAACTGACGAAAAGGAATATTTGTTCAAAATTTAAGATATCCGACTACGTTCGGAACCGTGATTTTGCAAAAGTATATAAATGGATAATATTTATGATATTTAGTGTCACTTAGATTAGAAAATGTATATAAAATTGTTTTAAGAATAGTATTACAATAAAAAATTGTTTAAGTATAATATTTTGACAAAAAATGAACATAGAATGACCAATTTTCAAAATATTCTCCTTTTGTGAAAAATGCTTCTATTATAATAATATTTTGCCTGTATATAGTTCAGAACTCCATACAGAGGGCTCAACTAGAAGTTTTGAAATATATAACTTAGAAGTGGGTTTATCCATGTTTTACGACAACAGAGAGGGGAGAAATTTTAAAAAAAAAACATGCGATTATGTTGACATTTGCTTACCGCAAATCTCAAACCCAACACTTCTTTGTTTACTATTGCTAGAAGTGTTTTGCTCTTGCCCTTTTACATTTTAGCTTCTAAAATGTACCATTTTGCTGTGTATGATTGCTCGATCAATAAAATAAACGGTGATTATAGGAATTTGTTGCATTGAGTTAGTTATAAATATAGACCTAAGAAGTGCACTTGGAACTATTCTATTATGTTTGTCGAGAATTAGGACCATGTGAAACCAAATACAGGTTTATGTATAGATATTTGGTTGCGTGGGATGTTTGCTTTCTAAAAGCAATGGGAATATTTAGCATTTTAATATAACTTTCTGTTTACCCTTAAATGAATAGAGAAAGTGTAGGTTTTGTAATAATCTATATTAATGAAAAATTGAGAGGTAAAAAGAAGAGGTTATTTCAAAGAATCTTTTTCAAAACTATTATGTTAAGGGTCTAAAACCACTAATATTTTTGTGTGACATATGTCACACATATTTTGGGCACTTGTGTATTATATAATTTTGACCAATTTCTTCAAATCAAAAGACATCGTGAAATGCTGCGATGTTGTTGCTGTCGTGTGTCCTTCCCAAAGGGAAGGAATGAAATTTGCCAGAGCCTGAGAAAGGTTAGATATACGCCTGTCGTAGGCCTTGAGGACCATGTAGGTAAAAATACGATTTAGCTTGCTTCCACGCCGGTTCTGATGGAGAACACCCGAAGGAGGTCAGGGGCCTCCCACCTCTCATCCACTTATTATTTTATCCAACTTGTCACGATCTGACTTCATAACTTTTCTTTCATAGCATGAAATGAAAAGCTCTACGCAATTATTGATAAGAACTCTAAATATATTCGTAATTACTCTTATACTGTGAATATTTTTTTTGTTTTGTTTTTCGGCTTTTACACATTGTTTAAAATTTGTGCGTGTTTTTATTCTTGATTATATTATTTATGTAAACGTTTATGATTTTAGTGAAGGGCAAGGTTTTGTAAAAGAGAAGTCGCAGGAAAATGTAAATATATCCAATCACGTGCAAAATTATTTTTAATTTTTCTTTAGAAATCACTATTTGTACGAGTATTTTAAGGCGCGAAAACCTAAAGAAGTAAAAATCTTTTGGAGCCAACTAAACGTAGTTTTATAGTGTTTGGATTGAAAAATCTGTTACTGATACTGAGGAAAAAAAGAAATCCCTTTTCGACGATCCGTAAGGAATTTATTCAAATCTGGCTGAATTTTAAGAAACAATAATAAAGTTTTAAGTTTTTATTTATTTGTTTTTTGACTGATGCACAGGTCAGTGTGGACTTATATTTAAATATAATTTATAGTTTATAAACTTTCTGAAATATAGAGGTTGCTGCCAGTGCAGAGAGAGATTTGCTAGGGCACTTGTTTCGTGGTTATCAGATACCTTCTAGACACTTTCGAGTGAATATATATTCTTTTTCTTATTAAATTTATTGATCAATGAAATAACGCTAACACTAAAACACTATTGATTTGAACTTTCTGACAATACCTTAAAGGCATATTAGAATAAAATTAAGTATGGGATAAATGCAAATATGAAAAGGAAAACATGCTAGAATTCAAATATTAAAAGGCCAGAGAGAAACTTATAAGATAAATCTCTTTCGATTGTGTGTGTGTATAATAAATACAATCGTACGAAGAAAATTAATAACCAAAAAAATAGTGTTAGGAAAATGGCACGAACAAAATGATTCAAATGATGTGCTCTGCTACTGTAATTATAGCAATACTGTGTAATACTTGTAATACTGTGTAAGCAGTATTAAGTTCTGTTAGCAACACCTATACATGTAGATAAATGGGTGTTTACATTGTTGTGTCCATGCCTCCACCTAACAATCCAAGTCGACAGCACCATGCCACCTCTAGAAAGGGTATTGAGGGCTGCTGACTTTACCCATTTCCCTGCCAAGACCTTCAAGTTATTGTGTTTCTGAAAGAATACTTATGCTGTAATGCAAAAAACTTCCAAAGGAAACAATTGACTAAACACCAACCAGAAAATTTTTTGCGCTGTTTTTTTTAAGTAATTTAGCTACCCTTTTTTTTAAAAAAAATTAACTATTTTGTTTCAAGTACACTGAAAATTGACTTTTCTGAAATATTTAGCTAAGTTGGATTCTAAAAAATGGGACTCGAAAAGGGTTGCATGTATTCTGAGGTAAATGTATTTATGCGTTTATCTAAAGATTGTGGACTAAGAACATCCGAAATCATCAGTGGGTTTCTGACGTAGCGAATCTGTTTGAAGTTTTCGTGTGGGAAAAAAATTAGAAAATGTGGTGTATTGTTTAAAAAATGTGTGCATGGTGGTTCATGTTTTGCCGTCTTTAGATGATTACTATTTTTTAGCTAGATCTAATAAATTCTCATGCATTATTAGGCAGTAACAATTTTATATAACAACTAATCCAGTAGTGCTCTTCACTAAATATTATTTAATATATTTCTTTGAATATCTTGTATTTTCTTTTGGGTTATATAGATGACTAAAGATTGTATTTTTTTCTTTGAACCTCGTTAATTTAGATCAATTATTCTTCTAGTAGCAAAGGTCGTAGTAAAAGCAACGAAAATAGCATCTACGTCTTTCACCAAATGCCTTGCACAATTGAAATACATCATCAGTTATGTCCATGTGAAAAGTTACATAAAACCTCTCTGTATCGTCTGTGTATGCGTGCAGATGCCTTGATGCTGATTTGTGTCCTCACAACTAGTAGGGAAACATCTTGCACTAAAGTATCCGTGGCTGCGGCATTCATCTGATGTCTTTTAATTATTTCCAACATTTTTTGTAATTAAATCAAATATACAAACAGCAAATTAAAAAAAGATTAGTAAATTAATAATTAAATTGTGTTTTTACTTTTAAAACAATAATTGCATGTGGTGTTGTAATTTGCATATTGTTATTTATCTTATAATCTTGAATGTAACGGGTTTTCCAATAAGGACTTGACAACTTTTTTTCAAAATAAAATGAAAACCATTTGAGATATTTCAAAAACTTTATTATCGGGTTGAAGTACATTCAAAACATTTATGAATGGAACTCGACTTCGCTCATATGGCCACCGCGGGCACGTTTGCAGCGGTCGATTCGTTGGACCCAATTTTCCATGACTCGGCCACACATTTCTGCCGAAACGGCTGCTATTTCGCGTTCAATGTTGGCTTTGAGCTCTTCCAACGTCGTTGGCTTATTAACATAGACCAATGACTTGACGTAGCCCCAAAGAAAAAAATGTAGAGGCGTTAAATCGCACGAACGAGGTGGCCAATCGACTGGTCCATTTCTTGAGATAACACGCTCATCAAACTTGTTCTTCAATAAATCGATTGTACCGTGTGCTGTGTGGCTTGTGGTACCATCCTGTTGAAACCACATGCTGTCCAAGTCCATATATTCCAATTCGGGCCAAAAATAATCAATAATCATGGCGCGATAACGATCACCATTCACAGACACGTGGCGACCACTATCGTCGACGAAAAAATATGGCCCTATGACGCCGCCGGCATGCAAACCGCACCAAACAGTTATCTTTTGTGGAAGAAGTGGTTTTTCATTAAGCACATGTGGATTTTCACCCACCCAATACCGCATATTTTGTTTATTGACAAACCCATTGAGCCAGAAATGAGCTTCGTTACTGAAGATGATTTTGCGATGAAATTGATCATCTTCGCGCATCTTTTCCAGAGCCCAATCTGAGAACGTACGTCGCTTCGAATGGTCCATCGGCTTCAATTCATGAGTGAGCCTGATCTTGTATGGGTGTAAAGTAAGATCCTTACGCAAAATTCGCCATAAAGTAGTCTTGGCGATGCCCAACTCTTGAGAATGCAGTGGAATTGACTGATTTGGATCATTTGCTGCGGACGTTTCAACGGCAGCGATATTTTCGACACTTCGACCAACCCGTAGTCTCACTGGCACGGCAACATCACACAACGAATATGTAGACTCAAACTTTTTCACTAAACTTGTTACTGCCTGTCTACTAGGGCGAGAATTACGACCGAAAATCGGAGTTAACTCTCTTAAAGTAGCGGCCACCGACTCCGAAATTCTGTAGTAAATTTTTAAGATTTGCAGACGTTGTTCGTTCGTGTACTTCACCATGATGAAAAGGTTATATGTCTACTGAATACACTGACAGTGACAGTTCGATGTTAAGTGAAAAGGTGCGTTCACAAACTAAATTCAAAATTGTCAAGTCCGTATTGGAAAACTCTTTATAATTTGTATGGTTAAGCCGCATTCACACCAAGGCAGCCAGCGTCGAGCGTCTAGCCAATCAGAGACTTCATCTAGTCCGAGATGAAGTCTCTGATTGGCTAGACGCTCAACACTCGACACTGGCAGCCTTGGTGTGAATGCGGCTTTACGGTAAAACCCGATTGCTCTCGCTATATTTATACAGGTGCATCTGGCACCATAGTTTGTAGTGAATGAATTGCGTCATTAAAGATATGAACTGCAGAAGACTGGTTTTTATTTTTTATACCTGGTACATTATCAAGTCCGTACAAGAGGAAACAAGTGGAGGCACACAGACTAGATTCTTCAAAGGACGCAGATGTCAAATTTTATTATCCTGTATATATTAAAGAGAGAAGAGAGAGAGAACATCTGATTTAAAATTGTGAAATTAAGATTTTGACTTGCGAGTCGAGTCTCATTGAATTAGTTATCCCAATACGTTAGTTGTTACTTTATCAGAATGTCTGAAGAGCAAAAAGAGTCTATAAAAGGGAAAAGGGGGAGAGTAAAAGGTTCTTTAATTAGGTTAGAAAATTGAGCTGATGATTTAAATTTGAAGAATGAAATTCTTATTCGACTGCAGAGATTAGAAGAGTTAATTGTAGACTTTGAAAGGTTAGATGCACAGGATTAAGTGCAGAAGAATCAGAAATTATTGAATTTGAGAAAAGATATTTTGGTTTAAAATTGGAATTTCAAGACAAAATCGATGTGATTGATGCATCTCGTTCGATTAATGTTAGTGGGCAAAATATTTCTATTGCTATACAAACAGAGCAATCTGGTGCTAATTTTCGATTACCGAAACTAAACATACCAGTATTCTCGGGTAAATTTGAAGACTGGATAAACTTTAAGGATTTGTTTGTAACTGCAGTTCATTCTCAAACTTCACTTGGTAAAATTCAGAAGTTCCAGTATTTAAAAGGTTTGTTTTCAGATGAACCCGCGTCTCTAATTAAGCATATACCATTGTCTAATGAGTCGTATGAAGAAGCTTGAAGAAAATTGATCGATAGATACGATAAAAAGAAGAAAGTTTCTTTACTTTTCTTCACGTCACAGATATATGGATCTGCAATAGATCCGAAAAAAGAAGAAGCAAATTGTTTAAAACATTTTTAGATCAAAAGGGTATTTCTTAAGTAAATGTGACAAATTTAAGAAATCTAGTGGATACTGATGACGCAGTGTTAAGAGGATTAAAGGCGTTGGGAACTGAAGAAACGAACAGACCTTTGTTAATTCCAATATTAATGCAAAAACTAGATGCAGAAACGAAAAGACTCTGGTCATTTAAAACCGCCAAGAAGGATTTTCCTACTTTAAAGGAATTTTTAGAATTTTTAAGTGTCAGATGTTCATCTCTGGAATTAATGACTTGTAATGATTCTACTAAGAGTCTAATTTTATTGCTTGTAAAAATGCAGGAAGTAAATCTGATAAGAATTGTTTAAAATGTTCAGGTGTACATAAGTTATTTAGATGCATGAAATATAAATATCGATTTAATTGCTCGGAAAAACTTCGTAAAGAGAAATCATCCTTGTTTCTTGTGTTTAAATAATCACGAGCTTATAAGGACTGTCCTAATAATTATTTAAAATGCAGTTTTTGTCAAGGTAAACATATTTCTCTTTTACATGAAGATTCTAATCGTAATAGTGCATTTTTGTTAAATGCTAATTGTAAACAAGATACTGATAATACTCTTAATATTTATTACAGAATTTTCATATTCTTATAATTTTTAAAATTATGATTATATTTTAAACATTTTATACTCTTCTGAAGCCTCATTCCTTTATAAATAATGTGTAAAAGATTCTAATTATTTAATTTAAATTTAAAAGAATTATACCTGTTTGAAAACTGTTTATGTTTTCAGCCCTCTAGAGAAATTTAACACTCCTGAGACATCTTAATGCAGTAAAATGAATTCGAAGCAACAGGTTGAATACGTGGTTACAGTAGAGTGAATAAAATGTGAGAGCCTTCACCTTTAACTATTTGACACTGAAGTACTCTTGGCTCTTGAAAGGTTTATATTTGACAAGACTTTTTGAGGCTGTTTTAAGAGTTTTGGGAAGCAAAAGATCCAATTTTAAAACAAATTTAATCAAGAGGGAGCCATATTTCTCCTATTTAACATATTTATTTATCAGATTTAAGAAGGTTAACTTGACATCACGCGATGACAGCTTAAATTTGATCAAAACAAAGACGTTTTTTGCCAGAAGTAAGCTAAAGGAGTAAAACATAGATGTCGCGAATTTTTCCAGTTTCTCAATTTGTCATAGAAAGACAGAATAGACATTCTGCCAGGAAGATGACGTTTCAACCTTTCATCGTTTAAATGCCCTCCATTCAGAATTTGAAACCAGGATTGAGAATGTTTTCATTAAGGTAACGCCGCAGTGGGCAATCAATCCACTGAAAACAAGCATATATAATAAAAAAAAATTAAGTCAATTCCTACTTTGAATGAATGAATAGAAAGTATTTTATTAACGATTTAAAATTTGAACGATATATATACACTGGTGTGCAAAACTTAAGACACAGGTGGGTTCATCGCCATAACTTCACGAAAAATCATCTGAGAGACATGGAATTCTGAAATGAGGGAGAGTATTATGTACGTAAAGGATGACGAAAGCATCGGTGCTGAAAAAGGAATACAACGCATACGGTATGGAATCAAACAAAAACAAGCTTTATTGAACGCATAGTATCGTGACTTATGATTGTCTATCCAACAGGAAGAACAACAAGCAGATGTGCCTTAATATGGTATATGCCCTCCCCTTACTACAATGGTGGCTTCGCACCGTCTCCGCATACTCAGAACCAGCTGGTGCAACATTTCTTGAGGTAGGAGTGCCCATTCCTCAATCAACATCTGTTTGAGTTGTTGGTTGTTCTCCGGATGATGTAAGTGTGTGGCAATACGTCTCCCCAAAGAATCCCACTCGTGTTCGATGGGATTTAAATCTGGGGAGCACGCTGGCCAATCCATTCGAGTGATATCTTTACTTTCCAGCAGCTTCTCAACAGCAAGAGTGTGATGTGGCCGTGCATTGTCATCCATAAAAATGAAGCCTGGGCCAATGGCACCTCGGAAAAGACGCACAAGGGGAAGAAGTACCTCCTCACAATAGCGATCCCCGGTTACAGACCCTCTGCCGAAAATGTGAAGTGCAGTTCGACCGTTACGCATAATGCCTCCCCAGACAAGAACTCCAGGACCACCGTAACGGTGTATTTCCTTGATGTTACTGGGATAAAACCGGGTCCCGATCTCTTTCCAAATCAAAACGTGTTGAGAATCGCTTCTGGTACTGAACCGACTCTCATCCGTAAAGAGGACACGATTCCATTGATCAGTTGTCCAGTTTTTGTGCTCTCTGGCCCACTGTAAACGGTGGCTTCGGTGGCCAACTTTCAACGGGAGGCAGCGTTCAGGACGGCGGGCGAACAGGCCCACTTTGTGAAGGCGTCTGGCCACAGTAAACCGCGACACTTGTCGACTCGTTGCTGTACAGAGTTTCTGAGCAATGATGCTTGCTGACTGCTGTCGACCTCTTTTCGCCTGCAGGATGATATATCTGTCATCCCCTGCAGTTGTCGTCCTCGGGCGGCCATCACCAACCTTTCTAACAGCTGTATCAGTGGTTTGGAACGCTTTCCAAGCGCGCGAAACGACACTTTTTTTGATTCCGAACTCTGCAGCTACTCTGGTGACAGTACGCCTCTCCTCCAGCTTTCCGATCATTCTTCCACGTGTGAAGTCGTCCAGGTGATTTCTTCTAGCCATGTTTCACGAACTGACTCACTGGCACTTGCAGCGAATATGTTGCATTGCGTCTCCGTCCTTCATTTTATTCTACTGTTGAGCAGCGCGCGCCGACATCACGCGTTTTGCGTACGCTCACATCGCTTCTGACGTTTTGTTCCTGATATTTGCATACGCATGACGTTTCTACTGACTTACGTGTTCACTGTACTGATCTCCAGAGAATACGAGAATATTAAGAGAAAAAAATCTTACTGCAAACCAGGAACATCATCAGCAACAGTTGCAAAACCAAGTATCCATCAACGAAAAGTACTGCTTTGTTTGTGGTGACAAAGGAAAGGTACAGTGTACTACGAGTTGCTGAAACAGGGAAAAACCACCATCAACGCGGATCTCTACTGCAATCAACTGGATAAAACGAATGCAGCTATCAAAGAAAAAAGGCTAGCATTAGCGTCCAGAAAAGAAATAGTGTTCCACCACGGTAACGCTCGACCACATACTGCAACGGTGACACAACAAAAACTGAATACGTTAAGATGGGAAGTCCTTGGTCATCCACCGTATTCACCTGACATTGCACTTTCTGATTATTACCTGTTCAGATCTCTGCAAAATTATCTAACGGAAAAAAATTCAAGTCTTTTGAAAGTGTTTCTAAGGCAGTTGCTGACTATTTTAACTCCAAGGACGAGAACTTCTACAAAATAGGAATTTATATGTTACCTGAAAGAAGGCAACAAGTTGTAACAAATAATGGAGCATATATAATTGATTAATATTAAACACATATTTTTATAAATGCATTCAAATATTTTCTTTAAAATACGACAGAACTTTCCCTCCAACCCGATATATATATATATATATATACAGAGAGAGAGAGAGAGAGAGTGAGCTAATAGTAGGAATTGAAAAACAAAAGTCCTATAACAAAGAAATCGGAACAGACACAAAAAAAAATGTTGAAAAACGAATATGAGAAATTTTAGCCTTAAAAAGATATAATTGTTATTTATCCCAAATTATGGAATATCGCGAGAAAATTTTTAACTATTTTTTCAGACTGTCACTTTTTTTAAGGCTGTCAAATAAGCAATACATAGTTCCTATTATCTATGTTCTATTTATCAAGTACAATTAAAGTTAATAAATTGAAAGCATATTCAATAGTTCAGTGTGTGTGTGTGTGTGTAAAGTCAATACACAATATTTTAGAATAGTTTTTCATTATTTCTTTGTTGTGCGCCGATTGCTTAAGAATTATTAGGTAATGTTTTTAGTTGATTGATCCTAAAACCATATTTTGTCTTATAGGTTATACAAAATAACATAATTGTAATATTTTTTTAATAATTTATTATTTATAATAATGACAGAAATAGCATTTTTTAAAGGAGTTTTTTAAAAGAATTAATGAAGATAAATTTGTTTGTTAAAAAGGATTCCTTTTAACAAAAGAATTATCTCATTCACTTGTTATTTACTTATTATAGCTCACATATTACAATACTTAGGATTTTTCAATACACACTTGAAGATTGCCTGTCATGAGTCCTACGAGTTTTATTAACTGGTTGAGATATGTTATGAGAACGCAATTTATGATTGTGCTTTGAAAAGTAGTATATTACACTGATCCTTTCATTATTCTCACAAACAATACCTCTACCAAGATTTTTAATTGTTGATATAGAACCTTTGATACAAATATATGAAAAATTTTTCTTTCAAATATATCTTGAGACTTAAGTTTAGAAAAATTACACCTATTAAATGCATAAAGATTTTTATCGTTTGTTTTTGCTACCTGTATGTTTTTGAAGGACGTAAGTATTTAAGTTTCTTCATGCTCTGACCATATTTGAATATTTAATTTATATGCGAAACTTAATTCATTTACATTCCTATCTAATCTTTGATGTTTAATTAAATCATGCCATAAAGAAAGTCTTTATAAAGAAATCACAAAAATGAGACCTCTTTTTACTATGAGTTTGAGAATATCTTCTTTAATTCTCCCTAACTGAGGAAGCTTACCAGCCAATTTCATAAACACAATTTTTTCTTGATATGATATTGTAAAACACTTTTCAAACTACAACCGAAAAAGAAACAAGACTCCAAATTTCACAAACACGTGGTCTTAATTTTAAAATGTTCTGTAAAGTAATTACCATAAAAAAAAGGCTCTGTAAATTTCACAGGTATATGATACTTCATTGGTGCAAATTTACAAATAATATCACAAAGTACTTATGTTAGAGAAAACTTACTAACTGTCAGAGAAATGTTACAAACATATGAAACAAATTATCAATTAAATTTTTTTTGATTACGTCAAAGAAGAGGCTATAAAGGCCATTTCCCTGTGAGCAGTCCAACACACTAGCGTTTGCAGAAAAGCTGTCAGAACATCAAAGATCAAAATTAAAATTTGTGTTGATCAAGACGAGGATTAAAATTCATAATCTCCCCTTTAAGACACAGAGGATAGTCAGGAGTTCTTTTCAGGTTTTCCAGTTCCAGTCCACGGTGAAAGTTTTCCAGAAGAAAATCGCGGCTGGTCAGACTTTTAAAAATTGCAGAGAAGATTTGTCTAGGAAAATTGATCGGTACTGCATTACGGAGGACGGTCTCTACGATCTTAGCATCTTTCCCTTCCTAGTAATGAAATTGATAAGACCTGCTTGAGAATTTCCACAAAACGTGAGTCTTCTCGGTTTTATAAAGTGTCACTTCTATGAATGAGCAAATGTCTCTCTCTCTCATTTAAAGGTACTACTGTAAACAAAAATCATTCATGCCACTTTCATAAACATATTGCTTTTCCATCGTAAATTTTTTTTTATGTAATGGGGCTGCGTATTGGTATTTCTACATTTGCAGACCTAGTACATTCCCCAGGAGCTGGTATCACTTTTTAGAGCGGCACCATTTGGGCAATACCAATTACCGCAAGTAATTTTGACACCCAGTTTTTTTCCCTAGAGGGAGGCACCTGAGCTCTGACGATGCGAAACTTGTACTTAAGAATTTAATTTTGCCAAGAGCATCCAAGCCAAACAGACATTCAAAGGATCTTTTTCATGCTGAATAATCATACGACATGGCCGCTGTCGATTTTCCGCCTCATGAAAATCCACTGACTTCGGCCAGGGTCGAACCCGCAAACTTAGGTATACAAGGCCAGCGACAAACCAACTACGCCACCCAGCCGGCTATGGTACAAATTTGCAAAATTGCTTCTTCAAATTACTACAGAAAGAAAATGCCTTACTACAAATGTTCACAAACATGTGGATTCCCTTTGCTATGAATTTTTAAATGTAATTTTAAGTGACCATGACGAGAAAATACCTTTTCGTAAATTTACCTTTAATTAGTATGGATTCTTAAATGAATCTTTAAATGACCACTGTTAGAAAAAGATTTCATGCAAATTTCACAAATGTTTGGCTTCTCTTTGGAATGAATTCACAAATGGCTTTTCAAATTACTTCTGCTAGAGAAGGCCGAATTATAAATGTCACAAACATACGGCTTCTCTTTGGCATGAATTCGCAAATGCTTTATTTAAGTTTTAATGTCAGAGAAGGCACACACACATTTTTGCAAGTTTTAAATTCATCAGGTTTCTCTCTGGTGTGAGTTCTCAAATGTTTGCTTAAGTGAGCATTTTGAGAAAATGCCCTGCAACAAATTTCACAAACATATGGCTTTTCCTTGGTATGAATTCGCAAATGCCTTTTTAATTCATTGCTGTCAGAGAAAGCCTTTTTGCAAATTTCACATTCTTTAGGTTTCTTTCTGGTGTGAACCTGTAAATGTTTTTTTAAGTTGTCATTTCGAGAAAATGCCTTTCTACACACTTCACAAACATATGGCTTTTCAATGGTATGAATTCGCAAATGCTTTTTAAAATTACTCCTGTCAGAGAAAGCCTTCCTGCAAATTTCACAAACATATGGCTTCTCTTTTGTATGAATTCGCAAATGCTTTTT
>BMAV01025018.1:0-14754 GCA_019973955.1 Trichonephila inaurata madagascariensis | reverse complement strand
ATAAAATTTTAACTTAATGAGCATCAACCCTCAACACGTCATGTCTTTAGTAAATTACCAATCTAACTCACGATATTACAACGTCAAACACAACTTCACGGCCTTTACTTTTTCCGTGGCCACCGAAACCAGAGAGCAAAATGTGTACAGTTTTGTTGAAAAAAGAATAATTCCGGAAGCAAATGAGTCAATAACTGACAAGAACATAAAATTCCCAAATTTATAAAAAATCTGTTTTCCAATTATGGCTTATTGAGACTAATTATTGTAAAAGATTGTATAAGCTGCCTTCTACCCGCATGCACTGATGGTATCAAATAGTGACACATCCTGACAGTAAAGCCAAATATTATGATATTTATGATTGAATGTTGAATATACAATTTATTATTGGAAAAATAATTTTTTCTTTATGGGAAAACATACAACTACATCAAATTAAAAGAAAAATTTGAGATATTTTTACCAATATTAACAGTTAAATGAATTCAATTCAAAATATTCCCATTTACATCATTAACTAATATAAACACACTAATAATCGATAGTGAATCAAATCTTGTGTTATGTCGTGACCCAAGTTTACTGTATTCCTGGGTATAGTGAGAGAGATGACAAAGATTTTTCTAAATAAAATACTATAATTACATATAGTTTACGCGTGCAATTGATACATATTCTATTGCATCTGTAAGATATAACTTAGGCACATCTAAGTGTCATACACTTATTTCGGCGTCCATTGGGTTCTTTCTCGATAATCTGGATATGGATATGATAATGATCACACTCCTAAAAAATTGTTAAGTAAAATTTCTATTAGGTTGCACTCAGACTTTTTTTCTCCAATCGCCAAAATTTCGTTCCTCCTGTCGCTGGTCTACCCACTGACTAGCAACCGTTTGTAGTTTTAGACCTTCGCCGATCTCTCTCTCTCTATGGCTTTATTTGGTTTGGAAACCCGGCAGATTTATCGCTCGAATCACCAAGTCGAATCCTCTGAACTCTCACTTTAAAGCCCCGGGCCATCCTGTTTCACGATTTTTACAATCTCTGTTTTCAAGGACAACCATCATGGGTCCTTCCGAGGCAAACGCCTATCCAGAATGTGATTCTCTTACCGATGTACACCGTAAACCAATGTGAAGCGGCTTAAATTAACCTTGCCACTTCCACACCGTAAATGTATTCCTTGACCTTTCTTACTTACATTATCCCACGCTCTCTTCCATACATGTATGACACGGCCACATGTTAGAGAGCGAAAGAATGAACATCCATTGAAATAAGCATCCCTTCCGTAGATCGCTGTGAAGGAAATCATCTGTAGAATCATTTGCCTTCTTGGGGTCGTTGAAAGGGTAGTAACAAACAATTCAAAAGGTCGACTGTATAACTGTTTCACCTTAGAGATTGGGGAGGAGGATCTATAGTTCACTTTGAAGGAAAAATCAATATGGCAATTCTGTTCGCTTCTAGGGGTCAAAAAGGAAAACAGGAGTAGCAAACTGCCGTCCAAGAAACAAAGCTACATTTCACGAGTTTCTTACAAAAATCAAACAAATACAATATGGAGATATTTTCAAATGTTAACTTTTAAAGCTGAAAAGTTCTTTAACAATGAAAAGGAAGACGAAATATTTAAGAAAATATTACAACGTAAATATGTGAAACATTTTATTAATTCAAACAAAGGTACGCTGATTATGCTTACATCCCTTTTAATTGTTTACTTAAATGAGTATTTTCTCATTGTTATAATTTTTTTATTTGTCACAATATTATTTTCTAATATATCGAAAATTTTGGAGAAAAAAATGAAATTTCATTTTACTGTTTTCCCGCATCAAAAAATATCAACTTTCAATCATGATTTTCACTTGAAAAAAATTTCCCCAAAACTAAAAAAGACTTTTTCCCCAAATGATGCATTAGTTCCAGGGCAGCACAACGCAAATTCAAAAATAAGAGAACTAAACTTTCTTGTGGAATATATTCCTCTTTGAAATGGTTAAGTATTTCAACCCAGCTTTTAATTATTTCAGCAAGTTGATTTTTTCATAAATTTCTTAAAAGGACAAATGTTAACAGCTTGCTATTTCTATTTTTAGTATATATCTGTAAGACTTAGCTAAATCCCGTCTGTAACTCGAAATAGTGTGTTATTTATGTTTAAAGGTTAAATGTACAAATTATTAGTGGTAAAAACAACTTTTTCATGGGAAATCATATAGCTCCAACAAATTAAAAGAAATGGAAACATTTTTGCCAATATTAACAATAGAATGAAATCAATTCAAAGTATTCCTGTTAAAATCATGAACTAAAATAAATCAACTGAATGTGGATTGTGAATCAAATCTTCTGTAATGTCGTGACCTAAGTTTACTTAATTCCTTTGTAGCAAGAGAAATCACAAAGATTTACTAAATAAAATACTATAATTACAAATATTTTCCGTCCAATTGTTACATATTCTATCGCATCTATAAAATACAACTTAGGTATATCTAGGTGTCATTTACTTTTATCGGGTTACTGCTGGAATCTTTCTCGACGGTCTGGAAATGGTTGTGTCAATGCCAGACACCTAAAAAATTCTCTGTGTGTGTACTTATGTAAGCACGTAAGAAGTTATAATTTTTTGTCGTAACAAGATAAAAATCTTTTTAAAAATATTGAGCAAGGCGAGATGGGCCAAGGACGAAAGACAGTCATGAACAGAGTTGAACGACACCAACCATAAGACAATCGGACCAGCCAAACTCGAGATAATCACGATTTAAATCAATTTAAACACCCCCGTACAGGGATAATAGGACCAGTAACTTGGGGAGTTTTCGCCAGACTTTTTATGAGATGAGGTGAACCGAATGTGACACCTGAGACCTCATATTGAATGTTTCTGCGGGAAAAATCGTTCCCGAAGAAATTAAGACATTCGCCTGTAGAGCTCCCGAGTTATGGTCATTTCAAAATAATTATTAAATTTAAAACAATTAAATAAAATAGAAGCAAGGCACCCAGCAACACAAAACTTGGCCTGGTTGTGGGGTAACACAAGAGGAATCAATTCGAACCGCTCCGGAGTCTGTAGTATCAAATTGTTGCGCTAGCTCGGGAAAGGAAAACGAAACTAACTCCCCCAGGGGGGAAGTAACTGTGACGTAAATGGTCCCGCATATCCCAACGATACACAGAGTAAAAGGTGATCTAAAAGTTTCATCCTTCAATCTATGTAATATCGTGACGTCATCAAAAGATTGGACCCCATAGGAATAAGATGGGGATTCTCTGATTTAAGCGATAACGCCAACTAGGCCCACTATATACACACGAATTATAACAGATGAAAGAGCTTAACGAGGAGAACCTATGTTCGAAATTTCATTAACAAAGCTCAAAAATAATTCGATAATTCTTCTGAATGTGGATAAGGTTTGTGGGTAAAAAATTTTAAGAAAACTTATTATAAACTTGATCAAATTTGAGTTGGTTATAGCCTCTTTTTTCTGTTTCATTTTCATTTATAAAATCATGACGATATGTAAATACAAGTATGATATGAAAATACCATGTAAGTAACAAACTCATCAATTTAAAAAAATATCGAAATATTACGTACTTTCTTCATATAAATATAACTTGTTTTTTCACAGATATAAATATCACACTACGAATCCTGCTATTGTGCAGTATCGCTCTGAACTGTAACAGAATAGTTTTGGCCAACTTACTTGGATAATTCACATATTTTATCATTTCTCATGATTGTACGATTCAACTTTATATTCGTCACTTGACCATGGTTAAAAATTACGTGGTCCGTTGCCAAAGGCCCTCGTGTAGCTTAACAGTGCGACGTTAATATTCAATCAATCAATCAATCAAACGCAACTTTATATTAACACATACACAGTCTAACTATAATTTCATCCGTTATGATCCGTAACACCAAAAACGTATGCTATTTTGCTAGGTTGATGAACCCTGAACATATAGTGGACACAATTTTAAAAAACTATATTATATACCGAAAAACCGGAATTTAAGCTTGTGAATACCGGTGATACAAAATGGTATAAATGGCTGGAATTAACGGCATTCGGTATTTAGGTATACCGGTGTTGCAATCCCTAGTAATGACAAGCCAACTCAGACAAAAATAAAATGTTTACCCAATTACTTCGAACAATATAGTAGCTAAAGAGTGTTTGCTCTGTTCCATCAATTTTTCTGTTACACAAAAACAATTCAAAAATACTATTTTTACTTAAACTTTCTCACTAAAAAGAGAGGGTTCATTTAAATATTTCTAGTACAAACTGCAAGTCAGTGTATCTGTGAGCTACCCCAACTTGTGCAGGACAAATTGCAATAAATTAACAGCTAGTGACGTTGTTGCAAATCATGGGGTAGAAAAAAATTAATGATATATATATATATATGTTCTAGGATTACGTTCAAATAAGTTCAGTGCTTTCAAAGCACAACTTATCTATATTTATTACATAATTTATTCACCTCTAATAGAAACTTATTTTGGCTATTATACTCAAATTTAGAATTGCAAATGCATTTCATCAAAAAAAAAGAGCTACTAATTTACTTTTTTACTAATAATGCAAATTGACTGACGATGTCAGATCGAGATCCAGGAAATTCATTGAGGCAAAGTGCTAGATGTATGTCTGTCGTTAGCTAAAGCCTTCAGCACCGTCATGGTGAAAGTGCGTTTCGGATTGTTTTCACCCCAATTTTTTGGGAGAACACACCAAGGCTTTTTTCTCAGGGGTTTCCCATGTCTCTTCTTCTTCCACTATCCTCATGAAAGGACTTGCGACACTACTGCCAAAAAATGCATCACATGCCGCAAAGACACTATACATCCTCAAACCTACGTGCCTTCTCCGACATTCGAACCCAAGCCCTAAGAAGGATCAGTCAGAGTCGCTAACCACTATACCGGATGGTTGACACTAGCTTACACTACTACTAATGAATTATTAATATAAATGATCATATCTATGTTGTTTGAATACTTGATATTTCCTATAAAATTATTCCTGTAAAAGCGTAAAATTGCCAAACTTCATAACATGAAATGAATTTTTTTTTATCTGTAGTGACACAATTGCCTTTCAAATTACACGAAATTAAATTATTCTTTCTCATAAAATGTGCATTATTAAAATTTTCATTCATATAATAATACAGTTGATTTTTATAATCGGTTGTATATCCTACTAAAGCATTCTTTATATCATAAACTAGGCAATCAAGAAAAAAAAAATTATTAGGGCATGCTTTTTCAGTACAATAAAAAACCTTAATATCTGAACAATAATAGAAGTCATATATTGTTTGTGAGTAAGGCGCTCAGTGGGCATCATACTGCTATTAATATGAGCCAATATAAAGCGTCAAAATATATTTGCTTTCCCATAATTTTGAAGAGTTTTGTTCCTATTTTTGTAATTATAATACGATGTTGGTGATAAGGTAAATGATAGGATAATTCTTCTAGATATATTTACGCTTGATATTTTTCTGTGATGTAATTAAGTAAAAATGATAACAATTGCTTTATATCATAATTTCCTTCAGGCATCCAGCACAACAATTTCTCACACCCAGAGTGTCAATCATCTTCTATTATCAAATGTTTTGTTGGAGTTGGTCATAACTTAATGCATTGTAAATACTGAAGCACGATGAAGTTTTAAAAAAGACAAATCTCTGTGAGCAATAACTTTGGTTTCTAAGTTTTAGATAATGGGGGGTGGGGGGTGTTAGGAGGAAAAAAGAGATTTTAAACTATTTTCATAAATGCAACAATTTTCATAATGAATGGAAATTAATGAATAGGATGACTAATTTCACACGAAACTAGTGTTGCAAACAGTTAGTACATATCAAGATATCAGTCTTTCTTAAAACTTTTGTGACGTCTCTCGCGTCCTTCTTCTAACATAACTCCTAAGTTCTTTGACGGCCACCATTAATGGCAAAACTTTTCTGCAACCCAATACCAAGAGAGAGAAGAAACGAATCAGATATGCAAATGAGATATACTTTAAAAGGATAGAAAGTTTGGTGAGAAAAACGACAAGCCTAGGAGATAACTTAATTGCAGGTGTTTGGAATAAAGGTTGAACTTCCTACAGCTCTAGAAGGAGGATACGCTCATCGCAATTGAATATAATAAAGATTAAGAAGTCTGAATCTTCTCACCTATTATCAACATAATAGAATTTCTTCAACCTAGGAAGGAAGGTGACTTTATAAAGGTAATATTTTGTATAGGAGATTAGATTAGACAGTTAGAATTATTATATAATTAAGATAAGAGTGATCTAGTTGCGCGATCTGAGAAGCTTGAATATAAGGTTTAATTGTTGGCTCATTTCCACATTAAGAAGTTGTTATTTAGAATTAAGTAATTTTAAGTTATTCTTAATAAAAGTTGTGTTAAGAATTACATAATGTACCATCATTTTAGATAATCCACCTACAAGCACGCGAATCACCCCGAACACAGTCATCACAGGATGGCTATGTCTCAATGGCGCCGAACTTTTTTAATTCTGGGTTAGGTAATGCAGGTGGATGTAATGTATTACCTGAAATATGACTACTTTCAGGGTCAGAGAACATTTTAGAGTTCCTGAGGAAACAATAGAGAACAAATACAGTTACTTGGGAAATCCCAAGTAATCTGTCGTAATGTACTTACTTGAAAAGTCATCTCAGGGAAGGAGCTCCAAGATTGGTACTCAATATTTGGATCAGTGTTGAGTGCAAAATACAGCCACGGATTTCCTTTGCATTCGGGCTGAATTAGCAGAGAGGAAGCTTTTCACGTGGTCAAAAAGAATTGCAAGTTTTTTTTTTTGCTTCACAGCAAGGAAGAAATCAGGAACCGCCCACTGATTTTGTCTACGATATAGTAAAAATTGAGAGAATTTAGAACTAAAGGGAATGTCCCAAGCGCACTGGAGTGAGGTGGATCATATTTTAGTTCGACTCGAAGACCTAGATCAGGACTATGTTGAAGTGCGCAATCCGCAGAACACGGTACAACTTTTGGAAGTCTTAGCTAAATTCGAAGAGGTATTGTGCAAATTAAAAGGGTTCTGGGAATGATAGTAGAAAGACGAGGTCAAAACGCGCATAGGATGCACCCCTGGTATTTTGATGCTAATGGTAGAAACTGGAGAAATTCTGAAGTTGGACGTAGACCAAATAATGGTAGAAATGATTTTTATGAGAATGGCCGTCAAAGTAATAGAGGTTCGAGAGAGGAATAGATTTCAGAATAGAGATCAGAGATTCAACAGCAGGGTTGCAATTCCAGGAAATAGGCAGAAATGATAATTTTAATAGGGGACCGTAGAAATAGAGGGGTTCGAGGTAGGAGGGAGATTTTCAGTCGAGGCGATAGGATGCAAAGGGGACGATTAAATATTGTAAAAGTTAAGAAGATCAACCTCAAAAGTATCAACAAGAGAAACGCCGAAGATTAAAGCTTTCTCCGATATGTATATCACCCGTAGAACTTACGTTCCTATTTTGTTAAATACTTTTATTTTGAAGCCTTTATAGGACACCGGAGCAGATAAAATCATTTATATCGGAAGAAGTATATAGAAAATATTTTTTTTTTATAAGCAAATAAAAAATCGCGTGGAAGTAATAACAGCACAGGGTGCAGAGAAGTACCCAAAAACATAGGGATTGTAGAATTGATTATTCAAATCAGAGATTTTTGTTGGGCAACCCGGAGTAAACATAGGTGGTGATTTTATAAGTGGATCAAAGAGATTATATTAGATTTGATCAGAAATCGTTGAAAGAATTCAAGATTCGCTGGTTGAAGATAATAAGGTAGATAAAGGGAATTTGCGAGTTGATGGGTCAGAAAGAAAGTTAAATATTGTGGCTAATGTTTTTTTGAAAAATCATGTGGAAAGTATAGTGGGAGAAAAAGTTAATTGTGCCATAATCAGGGATTTGAGTATACTTCACGCAGAGACAGTTAATAACAGAACAGAAAAATGATGATATTGGGAATTTAGGTCATATCTATAGATATTTAAGGCTTCGGAAGATAACTCAGTTAATGCAACGATATGTGAAATTGGTCCACGATTTCCGTCTAATTGAAGGCTTGTTATTTTATGCAGAGCCACGCAACGTCGTTGGAAGAAATTAATTGTATACATTCCAAAATCTTTTAGGGAATAAAATATTAGAGAATTTCGACAGGCCAATAGCTGGACGCAGGGAGATTTAAAACGTATCATAAAATTCAGGACGTTTATTTATTTCCACGTACATGAAAATTCATTGATCAATATATCTCTACATACCATATGTACCAAGTTAATAACTATAAAACGCGTTACCAGCCATGGAATTCAGGTATATCCAAATGAGATAGTGACGTTAAGATTTGTTAGGCCCGTGTCCTATATCGAGAATAAGACGTAATCCTTTATTTTAGTAATAACCGTTCATTTCAGCAAATGGGCTGAAGTATACCCTCTTAAAGGCCTCATCTCATTATAATAGCGAGGATATTTTTGATAACTTTATATCGCGTTATGGAGCTCAATAAAATTAATAAGTGATAATGGTCCCTAATTTATATCCGAAATTTTGAGCACTTAAGTGAAAGATTAGGCATAAGGCATGTGAGAGACTATTTGCATATAGACCACAAGCAAATCGGACTGAAAAGAGTTAATCGAGATATATAGTGATACAAATGATTGCAAATTATGTTAATGATCAACACGATACTCTTGGGATCAATTCTTACGTGAAGGTTTGCTTACGCTATTCATTGCAGCCGGTGAATGAAACAACAGGAAAATCATCTGCTGAATTATTTTTTGGGTCGAAATTAGTTACCCCATTTCAAGGAAATTGGTTATGATTTCCGGAAGGTTCAAGAATTCAAAGAAATTACAAAATGTAGAGATTATTCAAGGAAGCTAGACTAAGTACGAAAATTAAACAGGAAGGTGGGAAAGATATTATAATGGGTGAAAGAAAAAGATACTAAAATTAAAAGGTAAATGATTGGGTCTTATTAGAAACCTTACACACCCTTTAAGTTCAGCATCTAACAAAAGTCTGCACTAAATTTAGAAACAAAATTTGAAGGACAGCCTTATAAGTGATAGAAGTAGAAATAACAATAATATTGTAATATAAATCAGGAAAAAAGATTAACTTGGTTAACGTGGATCAAATAAAGAATATATCGTCATGAGGAAGTATGGCTGAAGGTCGGAGTTAGGAACAATTGGCAAATAGTATCAGATCACGTCAGAGGAAACTAGTAATTCGGAAAGGTACATCAAGGATTAAATAAGAGTCACACTATAGGAAAGAAAGATCTGCAGTGAAACACGTAAGTTAGAGGCAAAAGGGATTAATCGCCAATCAAAACAATATAAAAATTCAGTTAGGACCGATAAACATGAATCACTGGTCAGATCCTTCCCTGGATTCATTTAAGAACGACAGGGAAGAAGTAAAAGGGCAAAATTCAATAAGGAATGAAAGAAATCAAATGAATCAGGGTCAAGTGGATTACAGAGAGCTAACAAAAGGGACACACGGCTAATAACAAAAGACCTTTATCATCAGTACTATTTATATAGAGTAGAAGAAGAACAAGAAGGAGACAACTGGAGTTCAAGATGGACGAGATACGGCTTACGTAGACGCCAAAGAAACGATCAAGGAGTCCCGACCAGCCACGGAAGCAACAAGGAGAAACAGGGAAAAATAGAGCAAAGGGAGATTACAAGCCTACAGCAGGGCAACATAAGGAATTTCCAGTGCAGCCGAGGGAAGAGAGAAGAAGGAAATAACAATGGTAGCACCCACCTCATCATTGGACGTCATGGTGGGAGACCGAATATAAAAATCCAGGTTGTATTGTTTCATTTTTATGATCTTCAACAAGAGTGGTCGGAAGAATTATTGCAAGAAAGAAGTCTCTCAGGCGGTGTTTAAAGTTATAAGCCAGCAAAAGTTGACACTGTGGAGTGTATATTTATTTTTGAACTTTTGACTTGTTAAAATTTTTCTTTTGGAGAAAACAATTGTAATTGCACATTTGTTTGCTTCGATGTATGGCTTCCGTGAGATGCATTGAATTCCTTTGGTTATTTGTTTTAATGGTTTATTAAGAAAAATGTTGCATAATTGTATAATATGTGTATATATATATATTTGTTGTATTGTTCCGTAATATAGAGACATCTAGTTCGAAACGCGTAGTCGGGGCACTATTTCCAATAATAATAACAGCGCTGCGTGGCTCATTGGGGATTTTGGACAGATGTAGGGATGAAGAATGAAAGAAATTTATTGTGATTTACAAATAATATATAATGCATAAAATTGTAAAACTTATTGGTATTATGTAAACATAAATTGGAAACAGTAACTTAGAGAGTTTTCATTTTAGGGGAGACAGACTGAGTGTAGTAATAGATGATACTTCAGCACGGAAAAATGGGTATTTACCAGCTCCATATGAAATGATGATACAGATGCAAAGTTTGCGTCTGCGCACTTAGGAAGAGTTCTAGAAAATTTAAATTGTATAGTTACTTTAGAGTATATATATATAAAAAAGTGAGAGTGAGCAAGAATTAAACAGTAATTATTAATGTTGGCCTAGTTAATGGGGTAAAAATTTATTGTCAAGAGTTTAATTTAAAATTAAGTTGAATATTAGGTTTAATTCTAGGATGAAGTAATGAAATTAAAGTCAAGATAAATATTGGAAATTATAAAAGTTAAAATGAGATTCAAGATTAAAATTTAAATAAAACTTAGAAAGCGAAGAGATTCAGGAAATAAAAATGCTTAGGCACGTAATTTATTAAGAAGGGCGGTAAAGGAACCCTTAAGTAAATCACGTTTTTCTTCAGGAGGGTTGTGACGTCTCTCGCGTCCTTCTTCTAGCATAACTCTAAGTTCTTTGGCCTTGGCCACGATTAATGGCAAAACTTTTCCAGCCCAATGCAAGAAGAGAGCAGATCAGATAATACAAATGAGAGATGATATATACTTTAAAAGGATAGAAGTTTGGTGAGGAAAAGGCAGGCAAGCCTAGGGAATAACTTAGTGCGGAATTGTTTTGGAATAAAAGGTTAGACTTCCTACAGCTCTAGAAGAGGATACGCTCATCGCAATTGGGCATATAATAAAGATTAGAAAGTCTGGAATCTTCTCACCCTATTATCAACTTATAATAGGAATTTCTTCAACCTAGGAAGGAAGGTGACTTTATAAAAGGTAATATTTTGTATAGGAAGTTAGATTAGACAGTTAAATTATGCCATTAAGGTAAGTGATCTAGTTACTTGATCCTGACTTGAATATAAGGTTTAATTGTTGGCTCATTTTCACATTAAGAAGTTGTTATTTAGAATTAAGTAATTTAAAAGTTATTCTTAATAAAAGTTGTGTTAAGAATTACATAATGTCTCATCATTAGATAATCCACACCTCTAGCTTACGCGAATCACCCCGAACACAGTCATCACAGGATGGCTATGTCTCAATGGCGCCGAACTTTTTAATTCTGGGTTAGGTAATGCAGGTGGATCATAATGTATTACCACAAATGTATTTTTCAGGGTCAAGAGAACATTTTAGAGTTCCTAGAAACAGCTAGAGAACCAAATACTGATTACTTGAAATCCCAAGTAATATAAATGTGCTTACTTGAAAAGTCATCTCGGGGAAGGGCTCAAGATTGGTACTCAATATTTGGATCAGTGTTGAGTGCAAAAATACAGCCACGGATTTCAGCAGCTCAAGGCTGAATTAGCGAGAGAGCTTTTTCCCGTGGTCAAAAAGAAAGAATTGCAAGTTTTTTTTTGCTTCTACAGCGGAAGAAATCCAGGAACCCACTGATTTTGTCTACGATATATTAAAAATTGAGAGAAATTTAGAACTAGGAATGTCCCAAGCACTGAATTGGTGGATATATTTTAGTTCGACTCGAACCACAGATCAGGACTATGTTGTGGAAGTGCGCAGGAAATCCACATAAGAACACGGTACAACTTTTGCGTCTTAGCACAAATTCGAAGAGAGAGGTATTATTGCAAATTAAAAGGGGTTCCTGGGAATGATAATGTAGAAGAGGCAAGAGGTCAAAGCAGCGCATAGGATGCCTAATTTTGATGCTAATGTAGGTAGGAAACTGGAGGAGAAATTCTGAAGTTGGACGTAGACCAAATAATGGTAGAAATGATTTTTATGAGAATAGCCGTCAAAGTAATAGAGGTTCGAGGAGGAATAGATTTCAGAGTAGAGATCAGAGATTCAACAACGGGGTTACCAGAATTCGAAATGAGCGAAATGATAATTTTAATAGGGGACCGTAGAAATAGGGGGTTCAGTGAAAATTTCAGTCCGAGGCGATAGGATGCAAAGGGACGATTAAATATTGTAAAAAGTTAAAGATCAACCTCAAAGTATCCCAACAAGAGAAACGCCGAAATTAAACTTTCTGCGATATGTATATCACCCATTAGAACCACGTTCCTATTTTTATTAAATAACGCACATTTTTGAAGCCTTTATAGGACACCCGGAGCAGATAAATCATTTATATCGGAAGAGTATATAGAAAATGTTTTATAAGCAAATAAAAATCGCGAGCTGAGTAACTAACAGCACAGGGTGCGGAAATGCCAAAACATGGGGATTGTAGAAGAAATTGATTATTCAAATCAGAGATTTTTTGTTAGACCTTGAGTCATTTTCATGTAGTGACAGATTTGGAATACCCATGTATTCACAAGGTGTTGATTTTATAAATTGGATCCAAAAGATTATATTATAGATTTTGATCAGAAATCGTTGAAATTCAAGATTCGCTGGTTGAAGATAATAAAAGGTAGATAAAGGGAATTTGCAGTTGATGGGTCAGAAGAAAGTTAAATATTGTGGCTAATGTTTTTGAAAATCATGTAGAAGTATAGTGGGAGAAAAAGTTAATTGTGCCACTTAATCAGGGATTTAGTACTTACTTCACGGGAACAGTTAATAACAGAACAGAAAAATGACTAGGGAGTAGGTCCTTATCTATAGATATTTAGAAAACCCGGAGAGAATAGCTCAGTTAATGCAACGATATGTGAGAATTGGTCCACGATTTCCGTCTAATTTGAGGCTTGTTATTTATGCAGAAACACACCAGCGTCGTTGGGTAGTACGTGTATACATTCCAAAATCTTTAAGGGAATGAAATAATGAAGGGAATTTCACGACAGGCCAATAGCTGGACACTGGGGAAGAGAGATTTAAAACGTATCATAAAATTCAGGACGTTTATTTCCCGTACATGAGAAAATTCATTGATCAATATGTCTCTACATGCCATATGTACTTAAGTTAATAACTATAAAAACGCGTTACCAGCTGGTCGATTAAATCCAATTATATCAAATTATCCAAATGAGATAGTGACGTTAGATTTGTTAGGCCCGTGTCCTATATCGAGAATAAGACGTAATCGCTTTATTTTAGTACAGTCGGTCGAAAAAATAGCTGAGCACCGTGACCCTTTTAAAAAATGATTGAAAATGGAAAACGACCTTTTTTGATATGAAAACCATCTCATTTGAAACGAATCATGGGAACCATCTCGTTTAAAATTAATCATGAAAACTATCTCATTTGAATCGAAAACCCTCTCATTTTAAATGAATCACCATTTCGTTTGAATCTAATCATGGGAACCACATCTCGTTTAAAATTAATCATGAAAACTATCTCAATTGAATCGAAATCTATCTCATTTGAAATGAAAACCCTCTCATTTGAAACGAATCATGGGAACCATCTCGTTTAAAATTAATCATGAAAACTATCTCATTTGAATCGAAAACCCTCTCATTTTAAATGAATCACCATTTCGTTTGAATCTAATCATGGGAACCATCTCGTTTAAAATTAATCATGAAAACTATCTCAATTGAATCGAAATCTATCTCATTTGAAATGAAAACCCTCTCATTTGAAATGAATCACCCTCTCGTTTGAAACAAATACCCTTCCAATGCCGTATTTTTGTGGTTTCGTTCCCCCCTTTTCTGTTCAAACGGCTCTTTTTCTATGACTCTTGTCCATTTTTCACCTACTTTTTACCCACACCTTGTATTTAAGATTTCAATCCAACATGGGAGTTTTAACGGCTCTTTTGTATGAATCCTGTCCATATTTCACCCACCTTTTAGTCTAACATTGCATGTAGGGTCTCGATTCCTGTTTGAAGGGTCTCGATTCCTGTTTGAAGCAAAGTATGAAGGGTCTCGATTCCTGCATGTAGGGTCTCGATTCCTGCATGTAGGGTCTCGATTCCTGTTTGAAGCAAAGTATGAAGGGAGAGCAGTGAGGTATGAACAAACAACTTTTTTCAGATTTTTCCCAAAAATATTTTTTCATGGGGCGAGAGAAAAACTTTTCATGCCACCCCAGGAGATGATTTAGACAGGGGGTCCACCTTTCTACAATAATCATTTCTTTTTGCCTCTTGACAATGTATCGTACCACCTTTCTACAATAATCATTTCTTTTGCCTCTGGACAAGTAATCCTACCTCCTGAACATTTGCCTCTTGACAATTTGTCATTTGCCTCCTGAACGTTTGTCATTTCCTCTTGGGAATTTATCTTCAAAGTGCCAACCATGCCAGTGTTTCGGGTCCCC